>JAGVSQ010000077.1:0-56863 GCA_022683975.1 Rhyacophila evoluta
GTTAGCTGGCGAATAATTTAATAATTCGTGTTTTAAATTACGAACATAATCATCAACAGTAAAATGATTATTATATATACATTTATGATGTTTCTGTTTTAAATTTATCTTTTCTTCCGGTCTTTTGTATCCAAATATTTACAAAATTTCGTCTTTTGGAAAACGAAAGAATTTTACTGATTCCCGGGTACTTTCATTAGTGTTTCTTTTTAATCTTTTATCATTGTTGCTATTGCACCAATAAACCGCAAATATAACTATTTTTACGAATATTTAATCACTTTTTATCTATTAGATTTATATTTATAATTTATATATTGTTGTTCTGAACTCATTTTACGTATGAAAACCATAGACGTCAAAATCTTACTATACACGTGACGTCATTTGCTGAGAACGAGACAGCATGCTACATGCGCAATCTATTACCATGTTATTTTATATACCTTGGGTAATGTCATTATCAAGATAATCGTTTGTTATTAGTTTTAAAAATCGATTTATCGAATCACAAGAAAACAATGTTTTATTAGAATTGAAAAATACTAGAAATGAATTTTAAAAATGTACTTAAAGGAAAAAATAATTTTGATACCTCTTAAAAGACCAGCTATTGTTTTCAGTTCAAAGTTCAGTTATGGAACTGCTGGTAGAAGAATGCTAATAATGATTTTTCTTTAGGTCGTAACAGTACATACATATTATATACGTATTATAATACAAGAGGCCTGAAACTTTTATTATAATAAAAAGACCATTTTTTTGGCGGCACCAGGAGATGATATCGCCCGTTGATTGAATCACTAATTAAAATTGACGCTTTCTTATACCATAAACAAAAAAAAACACAATTTAAAATTATTCAATAAATCACACAAATCAATATGTGTTTTATATTTTTTCTATAGCTCTTTTTTTCGAAATAAAAATATAGTATTAATTTTAATGCGATAACGTGTTTAATAGTAAGTCTTTTTTGTGGTGTTGAATTTTAAAACTATAAGGCGTTGTATGGATGTGTCAGGAGGAATCAAACCTGACTTGCTTAATCTTCAAGCATATTATAAAGACAGTGACGTGTTCAAGTTTTCCGGTTATAGGTGTAAAATTCACAAAAAGTGCCATAAATAATGTGTTTAGTTGTTTATCAAAATTGCGTATTTTTCAACACACATGTATGTATTAATAAATAGTTGGGTGTATAAAAAAAAATGTTTTATTTTTTAAATTAAATTCAGACCTGCATTATACAATCATTATTATTTTAAAATATTTTGGAAAACTATAATAGCTTCTCCAGTCCATAACCTAAAAGCATAATATAATAAAATTATATTATCATAACAAAAAAGATATATGTTGGGTATAACGTGCCAACGCAGAAATGCCCATGGATGTGAAGAAAAACAAGAATATGCGATGTGATAGATTTTGCTAAAAGCATTTAGTGTGGGTGGACAAGATAATATTATAGATAGCTATTGAACAAGAGTACGAAGTATCAACTAAACGCGGCGCAACAGAATAGAAGTTTGCGGTGGAACAATGGAAAGGACTGATGGAAGTGGGAATATTACGAAAGTTTTTCATTCGGAAGTGGATTGATTTAGTAATGAGTATCTAATTTCTAATAATTACTAATATTCTAAAAAGCCTAGGCGGGTAGACACCTATCTTTAATTCAACTATAAATGCTACTTATATAATACAATATTATTCATATGTGCAATTGTTCCAAACATTCCCTATACCCAACGCACATTTTGTTTACACCGCCATCTGTATTCACAACTTTACACTCGTCAGGCGTCATAAATTTATATTAGTGTGGCAAGTACGAATAATTAAAATAATATTTATTTTTATTTTTTTGCTTTCGTACCTACCAAAAGTTTGTCGGCTTTGCAAAAAATATGCTGATTGTTTTATTTACTATCTCACGTTCTTCTAAAATTTCCAAACAGATTTTGTTTCGATGATGGCACATTTTATTTCAATTTAATATTTTTTTATTATATTTCACCTATACATACACAGAAATCATTTCAAATTGACACTTTTAAAACAACTAATTTATATAAATTTTTGTTTTTTTTAATCTTAAAATCTCATATTATATTAAAAAAATCAAAATAATGTAAATAATGCAGTAACGTAATTTGCCAAGGGATTTAGCTAGCTGCGTTACTGTGTGGTGAGTAGCCATCAACTAAAAAAGTAAAAATATTATGAACAGTGATTATAGCAATAGTTGCCATCTGAAGAAAAAAAATAAAATTAATTTACTCTCTCCCTCCGCCGTGTTTTTTGTGTTTTTACTGTCAGTTTTGCCGATAAATACACATAATTTTTGCGGAAAAGTTGAATTACAATTATCATTTATGGATTACGATGTCTCGAAACTACATGTGAGCAATCGGAGATACATGTTTTAACCGAAATCAATAGTTTTCATAGCCAAACAAAGGTAAGCTTCCATCCTTTACGGACCTAACCTAATGATTTCAAGTAGTAGCGTCCGTATAGCGTCTGTCATAATTGGCTTTCCTTAATGATTATGCGCGCTCTTCTGGAGGCCACAGCATTGTTATTATCTGGAATATGGTCTATTATGATGTTTATACATAACATTATTCATTGCGGTCCTTTTATTGCAGCGAAATTCATAATATGAATAACTACGAAGATAGGACTATGAATCACAAACGGGTTCGAATGGATGGAGAAGGAGGCCCTGGAGTCGTCCAGGGCAATGGAATACCCCTAAGTTACATGGGTAGGTCGATTTATTAATATATTTCACACTGAAATAACATTTTTCGGCTAAGGAATAGTTTGTTGACATTGGTAGAATCGAATCCTAACACAAATGGCTTTCATTTGTTTATTTTTGACTAATTCAAAACAAAAAAGTGGCCAAAGCAACACTCTAACTGACTCTTAACACTTTGTTTTGCATAAAATAAGATAAAATTACAAATAATTTTATGCTGGGCAGTTATTTTTTGACAAATACCCTGTTGTAGATACTTAATATTATATTTTTAATAGGATACCTACTCTTTAAACGTATATTTAAAAAAAGAATCATTGTTTTATACAACTACAAGTTACTGTTTATTCATCAACACAATCTAAGCTGTCATATTCACACTTTTATTACGTAGATTAATTTAAATGTTTCTTCTAAAAGTCACCTACCGTATAAGTAAATCATCCTTTCAGTGATGAAAAACATTCTTCCAACATTATGCATATTTTAATTGATAAAGTAGATTTCTACTTATCTATAGAGCTAAAATATTACTATCTACGCTTAAATTCTGTTCAAAAATGATTTGGCCACCTGTTTTGTAGTATCTTTTCCTGGTTATGGACTTTATTAATAAGATTAATATTTGAATAGAATAATAAATAACTATAAATAATATAATGAATTCCATCTGGTTTGGTTTAGCATCGGATCATTTTAAATTTGTTGTAATAACAGTAGATCTATGAAAAGCAAAGGAATACCGCAACTATAAAAAATGAATTATATGAAATCTATATTTATTTAGATTTGAACCCTGATTTACCGTTCCCGCATTTGAAGTTTTCCCGCGTTCACTGTTCAGATTTTACTGTCCATATTAACTTATACAGATATTTATGTAACGGTTGTTAGAGTCTTAGGTCTAGTTATGATATAAGGTTGTACATAATGTAATTATTTAATATATTTTGGGCATTTTTAAAAAATCTATTATGATGACAATATGCAGTGGAATATCTTTATCCAACACAGTATATCACAAAAAAAGAATTTTGTGCTCTATTGATACTCAGTTTCGTTTTCTTCTTAGTATCTGTGATTTCATCAGAGATTAACAAAGACAACTCTATTAAACAATGCAGACACTTTTCCTCTTCGTTTTCCTCAATCACAACTTAACACAGACGAAAATTAAAGAAAATAAACCCTCGAAACTGTCATTTGCATTTATCAAAGTTTTACATGCTAATACAGTTAACTCTCGATTTATCAGGATTGGGCCAGAAAAACAATAGATTTGCAATTAAATGATGAGGAAACATATGTAGCCTTTACAATTGTTGGTAGCCTTACTGAGAAGTGTTAAGTGATTCTTATATTTCTTGGATTTTGAATAACTCATTTCGTGTGAAGTGAATGTAATCCGAATAAAGATTTAGTCATTCTTCAGTTTGAAATGTTTCCATTGATGTTTTGGATTCAAATAAAAATATCTATTGAATGCCTTGGTGATCTATTTCAGTAAATAGAGAGTTAACTACAAAATCTGTATTTTATTTTTAAAAATATACTTAATAATGACATTATTGTTCTTCTGAATTCCTTCATTTTGTTAAACTAATCCATAGTGAATTTCTGGTAACCTTCCTTTGAATTTAAAAAAATGCAAATTTATTTTTCCTCACATCATTGCGGCCACGGTAGCCAATCGCAGTAAGTATTTACATCCATTTTAGAGTAATGTGTGTTGGTCCCGATTTAATATTTTTGTGTATTTGTCAACGAGTGTTGGTGTAATTTCTGGAGAAACATTTTGAGACAATGTGGAAGATAATAAAACTTGTAATCTTTACATGTCATTGGCATTATAAACTGGTGAAGGGTTGGTAGAAGAAGCACTCCTTAAAATTTAGTACTTAGGATTCTAATCTTAATATAAATGAACAATTTCTGTTCAAAGAAGGATTTAAAGATCAAGGAATACTTGTTAACTAGATTTTGGCACACACAAGATAAACTGTATATACTATAAAGTTCTATAAGGATGTTGTGATTCACACATGGGCACTAGCTTCTGCTCAATGGTTAACAATTCAGATCCCACAAAAAAATTCAACAAATCAATTACATTCAATATTTTATTTGGTATTTCATTTGAATAGAGAAATATAAATTATTTCACTATTAAAACAATTAAGGCCACAAAAAAAAATAACTTCCAAGAAATGTCTTCAAAAAATTCTATTCACATCAGAATATCGATGTAAAATCAGCATGCCTCCATGTGGTTTGATTTGATAAGTCGAAATATACATGTATACCAAAATTTTTGTTTAAAAATCACATCATGAATATCGTCACCGTTCTGAAAAACCAGTTAAGTCCAAAAATTGGATACCGTGAAAAGGCAGCTCAAATTTTAAATTATAGATATTTTCTATACACACCAATAGTAAAATATTTGACTTGGGACTTCAATCTTTTTTGGTGGGCGGAAAGTGTTAAAATAAGATAACTTACATTTATTAATCATTTTAACCACTTTGTTGAGATGGTTAAAATCAATGTTATCAAAATATTTTTGAGAAAAACAAAACGTTTTTGTATTTCATCATATTCTGTGGAGACCATCAGGTGATATCGAAAATATAAAGAGGCAATAGGGCATCTATGGGCAGTTTTTATTTTCATGTTAACAATTCAAACTTTCTAAGTTTTCTTTTTATGTGTATGCTGAAAATACTTCAATGTTTTTACTTCGTGCGATTCACCGCAAAACATGTATTTAATTGAACTAATCTAAGTTAATATAGTCAACCCTCCTATAACACAATCAATCCATTCTATGTTATGTTAAAATGACAAATAAATAAAAGCTTATAAAAAAGAATTTCTATGATAACTAAATTTGCAAAATGGTAATGTAAATGGGGAATCACCCAATAATGTCAACTGCAATAGAGTTGCTGCTGACGGCTATGACAAATTTTTGCTTTGGATTATGTGGAAACCACACAATGAAAGTATCCCGTTATACGAGGGTTGACTGCACAAAATATCTAATGATATTTGAACATAGAAGGTTTGTCAATTAACATGTTTATGATAACTAACAAACAGTATTTAAAAATGGTTGAGGTTCTATGTTCTATTTCTTATTTGTTCAGTTATTGATAGACATGATAAATGTAAATGATACATGGGCTGCTTAAATACAACCAGCACTTTTCGCCTGATTGACATGGAATTAAAACTCATAAATGCTGACTTGGCATTGTGCTGATGTCTATCGATAGCTTCAAAATTACTAGTTGAACATGGTTATATAAATGATTTTGACGTTGTCTTTGTGGTAATTTGTTGGTTGATTTGAAAATGGAGAGTGAAATTATTATTTTTTTGATTTGTTATAAAACTATTTATTTAGAATATCAGGTGTCATTTAAAATCTGTTGAATAGATGATATACATATTAATAAAGTTATAAAAATCCGATGTGTACTTAAAAATAACACAAAATACCACTTCTAAATGAGTAAAAATATAATTTTTTTTATTGTTAAAAACAATGACATCTAATGTTGATGAGTGGAACTTAAATTGCATGTTTATATAGATGGCAGTGTTCACCTGCCACATTTCACCTTACATCATTTCAATATAGAAGGCAATATTTTTTAAGTGGTTTTGAATCGAATAATATAAATACATTTATGATTGAAATACTATTTATTGCGTTTGTGTGTGTTTTTTTGGACAATTTTTAACCGGACCCTTTGTACCAAGGCCATCCCCTTTTCGCAGACAATGGCCACCAGATACCGTACCAGCCATATGCGGGCTCATACAACGCACACTACCCACCTGCGGATGTTACCTTCGGAGCGTACGGTGGTGGTGGAGACCTGGCCGGGTATGCGGCTGCCGCTCGGGGATTGGCTTATGCACCTCCTGCCCACCAAGGTTACCCCCAGCAGCCCGCCGTGAACTTCTCCCTTCAACAGCAGCAACAGCAGCTCATGCACATGCCCTACGAACAGCAAAGGCCCCCTTTAGCCTCACACTCTCACCGTACGGCTTGGCCGCCTCAGCCACAACCCCAGCCTCAACCCCAACCACTTATGCAACCATTGCAGGTAACTATCTTAACAATTATGACATTCACTGTTAATTCCATGCTTCATATCAGCATTTATAATAATCGAGAGTCCTAGCTTCCTCTATCATGTGGCAGTGTTATCATTTTTTTTCAACAAATGATGCCTTTGAATAATTAAATGAAAAATATACCACACTAAAATATTGATAAAACTAATTAATTATCAAGATAAGATGATAGAGGCCCTCAGGCATGTCACATGCGTGTAATTAAAAATAATATGCATGTGCAATGTTTTTATTATTACTTTATTAGCCTAGTGAATTACTTAGGTAATGTCTTTTGTTTATTGTGGTTTCTTCAATAGGTATAGAGAATGCTTATCTTTATCACTCTTGTCAGACAATATATTTTTTGTTTGTCATTATTTCTCAAAGCTCAGAATGCATTACTTATGAAATGTCTTTCGTCTATTATGATTTCTTCAAATAAAATAATTATTTCAACTTCAAAAGGTAATTTAGTTTTATATCGACCATGCTGATGTGTACATCTTAAAATTTCGCCAAAAATTTTCATTCAATTTCGTGAATTTTCGGAAATTTAATTTTTCCCTAAAGAAGTTATAAACATAGATATTGCGCAATTGAAACATATTTGTGTTATTGTATTTTTCACACTTCAAAATGGAAGATGATTGTAATAATCCGGAACAAGAATCTGGAGACGAGGATGATTTAGACCTTGAGAAAATTACTAAAATAAAAAAACAGAAAAAATCCGGTACGGTTTTTAATTTGACTATAACAATAATAAAACTTTCATAAAATAATTAATACCGTTGAGTGACAACCCTGAGTGAAAAAAATATAATAATTTTCCATGAAAATTAAATACAAGCGATGTTTCCATACTTAATATGTGATAATAACTATATATTATATATTTATTTCAAGTTTTTGTATTTTAATTTAATTTTTTGAAATGTGGCGATCAAGTGGTTAAAATTCTAAAAATGGTCAGGCTCTTTTGTATTATTTATTTATTTTTACTACACAGTATCGATAGAATTTACAGTAAATATAGTCACGATTACAAAGGAATTATGATATGCAATATTCGGTGACTGTCAGAAATGCGGAAAAATACATTTCTTGAATTTGAAAAGATGCTGCAAAGTTTCCACTCATAAAAATTATAATTGTGTTGCCAGGTTTCTTACCTTATTTTTAAATGTCATCAATATTTTTTTTAACCAGGCTAATAATGATCAAGCAATGAAGGCAGCTGAGATGAAAGTGAAGCAAGAAATAAAAGCGGAACCAGTTCCAGATCCTGCATGTCCGCCCACTGCAAGCATGCGAGTCGCGGAAGTCCGCGCTGTGAGTTACAGTTTATTAATTAATATTAAAATGCAATGGAGTTCTATGTATCCAACTTATGACTGTCCAATTTCCTGAATTGTTGGACGGTAGTAAAAATGTGAAAGGATATACTATAAAGCTGATATGTTTCATTGCCTAGTGCTAATTGAAGCAATATGAATTGGGAATAAATAGATTATATTTAAATTCACCAGTAAATTATATGATCTTTTGAATGAAAAAGTATTATAATGTAACCATCTCTGTCCTTTCACTCCCATTTTTGATGTCTAATATGCCTCATTATCACAGAATAATTTTTAAGATATGCAATGAAAACCAGTAAATTCTTAACCAGTATAATATTGTTTCAGATTGTGGATAATGACCAAACTTTACATGGAGGGCAATTAAATGAAGAACCTCCGAAAATTAAAATCAAAACAGATCTCTTCAAAGAGAATGAGGCAGCAAACCTGGCGCGCCGTGGTGTCATCACCGACAGCTCAGATATTGATAAAATCGCACCTGCACTGGGTAAGGAAGTTTCAATTCTGATGATATTGGTGGCCAACAAAAGCCTTACAATAGACAAAACACACTGCACCAAAACATATTGATTTTTCCTTCGGTCTCTAGTGATTCACAAATATGCTTTATTATTTTTTTGTCCACCAAAACGACAATAATTACATTAACAATTCATGCGTATTTATATGCTGCATGTGGATTTAATATGCCAAATAAACATTCCCATGGATCCCCTAAAAAAATCTATCACCATACTGGAGCTCCATATTTGCTTCATTTCATGTGGATATAATATAATTATTCGAATCTTCTTTAGGAGCGGTAAAAGGAGACAGCGAAGAACATCATGTTGTTGGATCAGTTTCTGCAGCCGTTCCTACATCAGATCTTGCCGCCGGTGAGTTCTATGCCTTAATTTGATATATTAGAACATGACAGACAATAATGTAATGAATTTGTAAAAAACAGATTATCACGTCATATGCCATCATATTTTTGGATTGAGCGGCATCGTGGGCTAAAGTATATGTTACATGGATTAGCAGTAGAATAGTTATTACAATAACAGTTGTCAAATTGTATTATGAAGCTTAAAAGTGAAAAAAACCATTCTAAAATAATTATCACTTCACAAAGGTCTTAGAATTTCCAAAGCTCAGTGAACAGAATGTCATACCGACTGCTTAATCTGCAAACCAGCTAACTCTACTCATGGTTGAAAAACCAATTTTGATGTCATTTTATTCAGTTTTAATTTATCTGTCGTACATAGGTCGCACAAGATTCACAAAAAAATTGAAATATGTCAAATTACCTGTAGAAGATAGGCAACTCCATTCAGTAACACACACATTCACCAAATTTTTTTTTGTTCCTCCTGAAAGTTGGCTGATTTGCAGATTGAGCCATCAATATGAAGAAGGTAGATAAAGTAATGCAAAGTGCTTCAATTTTATAAAAATGTGATTCAAATGTCATTTTATATAATCTCTTCCAATATAAAAAATGATTTGATCAAAAAGTGAAATATTTATTTAGAATTTACTATTTATTTGCTTGCCTTGCTTCATATGCTTTAAACTAGTGGAGGCTGCTGCCCTATCACAGAGTCAATGAAATGGCTCGAGTATTCATATATCTCAGTAATGTGTAATGTATTATAAAAATAGAATATATATTGATGAAACCACTTCTTAGATTTAGTTTTTAACACATAAATCTAATTATATACCATTGGCTAGATGCAGAAATAGATTCAGCAGCCAATAGACATGTTTTGTCCAACTCATGTGACACGGGAAGTGACCTCAGCAAGAGCGTTGCTGAGAAAACGACTGCTAATACCATAAATACAGGTCAGTTCTACGAGTATAATCTTCCATCCCATAGAACTCACTGAATTCTATGAAAATTAAGAAGTAACGGATAATACAAATAAGAAAAGGTTCAGTAAATAACTATTTGTATTTGAGATAAGGAAAATAAATTAGTTTTGAGTTTATATTCTGTCAGCAAAGAGCCAGTGTTGTCATTCTTCAGTAGCACTAATCACTTTATGCTATTTTATTTTCTCAGAACGTACTGGAGAAAGCGACGTGGACCTATTAGGCTTGGGACTCGGCTTACCGGAAGGAGAAGGCGAGATGGAAGCGGAAGGTGAAGGGAAGTCTCGAATCTCCGACAGTGGGAACAGCACTGACAGCACCAACAAGAACAAGTTTCAAGGGTCTGTTTGACCTGTATATCATTTTATCACTCTCTTTATCTTTTATTACAAAGCATAAAATGGTTTTTGTGTCACTTTGGAGAGGTGTTTATTACTAACCGTATTGATAAGAATACTTGGATAAAGTGGATGGATACATTGGAATACACTGAAACTAAAACTCTAAAAAACTGGTGTTCAACTAGACAAGGTCACTCCAGATTTTGGCATGGACAACATCATTTTCTTCAGTTTGTAACATTAAATTGCATGCACACATTATTAATTGAAATAGAGGTTGAAGAATAGCATTTTCAATCATTCTTGATTCGAGTGACTAATTTTATTAAATCTTTTCCACATGTCTAATTCATTTACATTTAGGTAAAAGATACGATGAAATAAATTTTAATTGGTACAGGTGGAATGGCTTGCAAGCGATCCTCTTTACGAGAGTGTCAAATTGTTTTTACATTATAATATCCCATCAGTATTTTACATTACACATGTTGTGGGTTATCCCAATTACCTAGACCTCCCCATGGTGGCGGATTGAGAATTGAGTTAAACAAAGTTACATTTAAATTATGTTATAAAATGATGCTTACAAAAGAAATATCTTATGTTATCAAAGTATGGTTCAATCAAATACAGTAAAATCTGATAATTCTAAATAAAGATAATACTTATTGATATTGAAGAGTGAGAAATAATGGTTTCTTCCAATTTTAATTGTATTATTCGGGTTATACTGTACTTGCTTGATCAAGAATTTCCATACTCCATGACGAAAAAGGGTTCTATTGAAGAAAGTGACAAAATTGTTCAGTTGTTATTCATACAGTATGGTACAATGCCAAATGCAAGTTAAAATGTTGGCACTACTGTTGTAGCTTCTTCTTGTTGGCTTTCATCAGATATGTTGATTAAACTAAGATATTTTTTTGCAGTGGCTTTGTATTGCTTTGATAATTTAATTCTTCAAAACTACATATCAATGACTAGCATTGTTATAATCTCCTTGTGGTTATACATTACTAGGCTAATCTGGTATCTGGGCTGTGATCGGTGGTGATATTAGACCAGTTCTGTCCCAAATATTTGGAAGTAGCCACAATACAAATTTTTGGTTTTCATATTTAATTTTTAACCTGAATAATTCATTTTGGCAAAAACATCATTAGAACATAGAATACTGTCATGAAAATAGTGCATTTTTAATATATTATAGAAGCACACACATTGTTTGGATTAAATATATATAGAGGCTACCCTGTACGATTGATTATTAACTAAGCAAGCACAGAAAAAATCTCATTAAACCGCCAACCTAAAAATTTATTCAGAATAATTTATAAACAATACTGTATGTATAGCAACCGAACGTTATTGTCGTATTTGTTCTTCTTATTTACGATGAAACTGAAAAACTTACGCCATGGGATAATATTGAGCATACATCTGGATTGAAACTTACTGTGCCTCGATGAAAATCTATATTATATTAACATGTAATGTCAATAGACTATTGTTTGTCCTGCATAAATGAATATGTACTGATGTTGTGTAATTTTGTTACTTGCATTGCTGCTAATGAGTGGCGCATTTGAAGGCCTGGACCGCTCCGTTGATTGCAATGTTCAAAATGTCAAATAAGTAAGCTACAGTTATACATTCAACAACAATTCTTATGTGTGTTTACATCATTATAAACATCTCCAAACACTGCTTTATTTACTAAGCATAAAGCTAACATTTTTTTTTTTAACTCTATAGATGGTGAATATTAGATAAATGTGGCAAGCTGTTAAATATTTTAATTTATGGTCTTTATTTATTAAATTTAAATGTATATTTCACTATTTAAAAAAAAGTTTAAAAATTGTAATGAGCTATAAGTGTTGATATTTAAAAGTCATATCTTAAGAACCATAGTATGATTTTATGTACAGTCCTCATTTATCATTATGCATTTCACATATTCTAAATGAGAATTATACGATACATCACAATGCAGGTTATGAGACCTGCCTCTTAAGAATTGGAGAAAATACTCTTTTATATATATCGTAGTTGATTCTCAATTTATTGGGCTTAAGAGTCAATATATGTCATTGGTAATCAACAAGTTAAAATTGGATATATATGAAATTACATGATAATTTTATTATTGTTACATGATATCACTGCATATAAATATTAACTATTACAGATCACAATCGCTAATAAAATTGGAATCTCAAAACTATTTAACTTCCATATGAATACATGGCCCAGATTTTGTCTTTGACGTTTTTGACAAATTTTGAATAGTTTTGAGTTTAAAATCAATTTTCATAAAACACCATCGATAAATTTGCTAGGGACAGAGTCATGAATAAAATAATTATCATAATAACTAATCACTTAAGGTCTACATATTCTTCTCACAACATTATGCAACTTGCATTACTTGAAGTGTTAAAGCCGAGTTAATCGTCACGATTAATACATTACCATGTAAACCCAAGTCAACTTCTGTGCATAACAAATACACAAGTCGCCATATTAGAATTTGCTTGAACCAGGTCACCCATAGGAAAAAATTGAGTTAGATTCATATTCGGAATCCTCGCAAAGGGATTGACCACGTCACTCATTTTAGCTTAATATTAATTATTTGCTGAGACGTTAGGAGTAAATATATGCTTGTAACAAATTATTATAATTGATACTTTCAAATGTATCTTTCTCGAAACCATTCAATGGTGACTTGATTCAAACAAATTAAAGTATGACGAAGTGTCAAAGATTTTATGTTACAGTGTTTATCAAATTATAAATTAATAGCAGTGTTTGGAAATGTTTTTAATAAATAATTTTTTATACAATATTAGATACGAAAGTGTTTTTATATTGTCAAGAGTCTTAAATTCTGTCCTGACAGTTGCCGTGGAAGTCTCATTTTAAAGTAGTAGATAACTGACCAAAAGTAGACCAGTCATCTTTACAGTGACTTTTCATGTAAACTGATTTAGAAGTATTTTACCGACAGTTCCACAAAAGATATTCATCAATTTATTATAAATAAAGCTAGCTTCGCTTATAAATGTAGGTGGTATTGGATAATATGTGAACTTACTTCGCCTCTATATAATCATTTAGGAGTCTCTGCCACGGAGGGTGCAAATAAAGTCTTATTTTTTATTAACCTTGGAAACCCGTTCCGTTTGATGGTATCCGTTCACGTTTTGCAGTTGCAGCGATTCTGAAACCTGCCCCTCCAGTTCCGAGGATGAGACCAAAATACCCAACGAGATCTACTTTGGCACGCCCGACATCTCCACCTACCGGCCGAAGCCTTCTACAACACCGTCGACTGTTGCTGGCACAGCTTCGTCCGTCACTGCATCACCTGCAGGTACACCGGCTCGTCCTGACACTGCTGTCACACCTGGTTCAGTGGCTTCCAACCTATCTACATCGTCTACAGGTCTGGAGGTGAAGAAGAGAGGACGTCCCAAAGGATCAGTGAATAAACCTAAACCGCCGGAAATGCTTGCTGCCGGATCTGCTGGAATCAAATCTTCATCACTGGTATAATTACATATTCATTTCATATTATGTTTACAAAAAAATGATTTAATTATTAGTAATTTTACAATAAAACCACACTAGAAATAAAAAAAATTTGAGGTCATTCACTGTTTCTATTTTTTTTTGTTGCTATTTATAAACCAGTAAATAAAATTTCATTCTCTTAAAATCCTTTTTTGTTTTTCAGTTGTCCACTCCAGGTGGCATCCCTCGCCCATCAGTGGGTAGGCCCCGAGGTGGTGGTCACAGTAGTACCTACATGTCTCACGCGATCCGACCCTTCAAGAGAGATTTCTCAGGAATCCGCTTCAGAAGGTCGGACTAAATATTTTTATTTACTTCTTGTAAAGTTTGACAGTGTTTATCGTCAATTATACCGATTGATATATATAGATTCAACCGTTTTCATATCAAGGTAGAGCATGTAAACGTTTACAATGTGTCTTGATCACTTATTTTTATGAGGAATGGTATTGTTAAACTCAAAGACATTTTATCTTGTGCAATTTGAGTGTTGATTTGGCTAATGCTAATTTTATTGTAGGAGATGGAGTGACGATGGTCTGGACTCAAGTCACATACCTAATGAGGTATATTTCGGGGATGTGCCTGTCTCCATGGAGGTCCTTTACAACTTCTACGACTCGCATGCTGAACGGGAAAAGATTCAGGCTCAACAAAAAGCGGTAATATTCATATTTCATAAAATCAATCTCTTCATATAGAAAGTCTATCACAAAATTATATATGTTCTAATTATATATGTTCTAATTCTAATTCCTGGGAATGAACTTTGATAAAGTATTGCTACGCAGATGTGATGACTGCTTTCTTTGTGGTGTTCACCACTTACCTTAAAGGATAATAAATACAAAGTTAAATAGTGATATAATTTTACTCTCTCACTCTTTCATAATGTTTGTACTATAATGTGGTTTGTTAGAAATAAGACATGATAATTTTGTATATTGTTGATAGTAAATAATGCTTTGCTTCAAATGTGAAACTTGTGGATATCAATAAGTACGATAATGGAAATAATAATTTACATGTTTTTTTATTTTTTTGATACTGATGTATAAATATATTCATAAAATTATAGATAGCGCAACAGACTTCAGGCAACGTGACACTGGTTTACTCTTCGTCAGACAGCTCGTCAGATGACTCATCAGACAGTGACTCAAGTGAATCAGACCCCAATCAGGTCAGTAAAAACCTAAGAATCTTTTTTTATTAATTCTCTAACAGCATCAATTCATCATTGCTCCTGTCTTCTCTGTCCTGCACTTCGGTATGTCTGGACTCGATGGTGTATAAACTGGAGTCTTCAAATCTGTTAGCAAATTTTCAATACTGTTTCATCCACAATTGCAACGAATTACATATCATAAATTTTCTAGCTATTAGTAATTATATTCCATTATGTATTGTATTTTTTTTACTCTCCATAGTTTGAGGATATCCATTCTCAAAATGGAATATATGGATATGAATCGCCATCTAAAGATTTAATTTTCATGAGAATTAATTATCAGCCAATTGCTTAACCTATTGGGTATCCAGTGTCTTAGCTACTGGGATTTGATCGCTTATCTTCCAGTCACCTCATATACGTACTATATTATATAAACTTAAATTCACATACAAAACATCATAAAACAAAACCCTTTATACATTAATTGTGATTCTGACTTAGGACCCTGCGTTAAAGAAGCGGCGTCCTGGACGTCCACGAGGCTCCAAGACTGTGAACCGAAGATCGGACGGACCCCGGCTCTCCTCCACTGGCAGCCAGGGAGAGAGAGGGATCGGTATCACGGACATGAAAAAGTTCCTGAAAATAGCGGGCGTCGAATATGATTATGTGAAACTCATTGAAGGTACACTCTTCTCACAATTCATGTTAGAAATATGCATTTTACAAGAGAAATTTCAAAATCATTTTGGCAAATTAGGTTGTATGATTTTATTTAATGTCGAATGGATCTATTTCAGGTTGCACGTCAAATAAGGAGCGCGTTGCTCGGCTGCTAAAGCTGCTAACTGACAAAGGGTTAGAAGGCGAGCCGACAGTGGAGTCTTGCCGAGCGCTGTACACCGGTCCTCCTCCTCGGCGTCGTGGCCCCAAACCAGGCAGTAAACGTTCGCCCAATAAGAACCCGGGAAAACCTCGCAAGAAGAGAACTCCACGGCCACCCAGCGCGGAAGAAGAAGAAGAAGAGGATGACGGATCAGGTGATGAGCCTATCAAAAAAGAAAAGCCTGTTTCCACACCTAGTAAGACTCCCAAAGGTCAGTACACTAATTCTCACTTATTATCACTCAGAAACTGTGAAATACGTTAAGTTCTATAAAATCATCTGTCCATTGATATAGAGTTCGATCAACATAATCCATATTTTATATATTGTCTATGCATCAACCTATGTAGCAATAATATCATGTTGATTACCCTTTCTGGAAATATATTAGACGATTTTCCTTTCCTACTTTATACCTGAATATTTTTTATTTGCTTATTATAATGGCAAAAATGTAAAATGATAATATACATAAATTTTATCTCAATAGGCGAAGACGGCTCACGGCGCGTGACCCGCGGCCAGACATCCGGGAATCCCCGCAAGCGGATCGTGATCTCGTCTGACGAGGAAGACTCCCACACTCCTCTCAGCAAGCTGCGCGGCAAGCGTTGAACGTCTCTTCAAGCCATGCCGGCCACCCTCCGCTCCAACACATCTCACAATATTACACTCATCACAATGCCCCGCCATGTTTTTATTTGATTTTTGTCTTGCAGTGGATTTTGAGGAAGATCTTTTTACTCTGTGAACAAAATTGATTATGACGTTATTGAGTCACTCGTGTTGTGCCACTGAATTGATCATAGTAAGTGAAGTTGAACTCAAATTCACGATTGTTATAGATTTTTTTTTTAAATATATAATTATTTTCAGAAAACAAAATGTTATAAGAAAATCGATCAGAATATATTTAATTTACATTTTCAAGACGATATACTATTCATGAGGTAGTCGATATGTATTAATTGAATTAATGGTTGCATAGTAACATATCTGACGTGTAATCAAATGTTATATAAGTGATTTTCATATGTTCAAAAGACTTTGCTAGTGGCTCGTTCAAACTTTAAATCATTAAAACATATCATGGAATCTTCAATGTGATGTTTCATATTATTAAATGCTGTTGAGAGAAATAGTTTATAGATTGAAAATGATCTTTCGTTAAATCTGCTGCATTTCCCAATATTATAGTATTATTTTAACCATTTTATAAAGTGTATTTTTTCTTATTCAAGGCATTGTTCAAATGCCTTACATTATTTATAGGTTTATTGAGTAAAGATTTTCATATATTGTTTCATATATCGATTAAAAATAATTATATTCCAAACACGGTTAATAAACACAAAGTCACAAAAGCACAATATACTGTATTTCTTCGATGAATTTTGTAAAGATGCCCATTAATGTCAACATTTGCTGACTAAATCTTCTGCTTATTTGCGGTATTTGGTCAACCACATGGCACCTTCAATTTTTACTGTCGTCTCCCAATTGCTTTACTTCTTCCCAGGTTATGCCATAATCCTTAAATTCTGTTAAATACATCTTATCGATAGTACTCAGTACTCTTACAGGATACTGAAGATTTCAGGATTCCACCGATTGGACAATAAATAATTACAACAGTTAATTTATCTAGCATTTTGAGGGAACAAAATATTTATTGACTAGTTTTCAGCCACTACCGCTGGGTATCCATTTTTTGCATTTAAACAAACATCAAATTATTAACAATTATATGATTGATCACGTCTTTTCTAAGTCTAAGAGTCTAATTCTTCCAAATGATGTTATATCACTTCTGACTGTCATATTATAAATCAAAATGTGTGTTGCCATGTGCACTGAACAAGAAAATTCGAGAGGACTTTGATTATAATACTATGCATTAAATATGCATGTTTGAATCAAAGAAATATGGTATATTGTTAACAAGATCTATAGAAATTCTTAGTCCAAAATGTTTTCAGTATATTACAATGAAAAAAACCGAACCTAACCTATCAACTTATATCTACTTTAGTGAATTTCTATAGAATATATTGAATGATTTGTGCATATTAACCAAAACTAATATCTTCAATCAATTATAAGAAATCAAAAATTTCAGAATCAACATTTCTCATGGTGTTATAAAACGGCTTAACTGTTTTTAACCATTACACTATTCCAATTTCACTGCAATAGTGTTGACTGTATCACACTATAATCATACAAACAGAAAGTTTTTGAATCGTAAAAAATATTTTTAAAAACAGATGAATTAGCACTTCTCAGTTGGCTACTGAAAACAATTTTATGTATATTACGGCATTTAAATGGGAATTTGATCATTCAAAATGCAAAAATTAAGACTGAATTGAAAGATTTATCATTTGTAACTTTCTATAGAGATAATGTCTCATTCAATTTTATCAAGATCAAAAAATTAAATTCTTATTCACTGAAAAGAATAATTAATTACATTTGTCACTGCAGTAGTCCACTCAAAAGTGCTAAGTTGTCAATCGTTATCATTATATTTGATCGATAACTTATTTCCTGTTGGTGCGATTAGAAAATATTGTCAATATATATGAAAAAATTTACTAGCTATTGAGACATTGGTTGTCTGGAGGATATTTCTTCCTGCCTACTCCGGCAAATCAACATGGTTATCTCATTACGGAAATATCTCAAATCGACTGTCTATTATTTTTAACGCAATATTTGTATATTTGATTTTTATATATATCGTCATTTGTCGATTGTGTAATTTTTTTTGAATCTCTTAATCGTTTAAGGTGAAAAACAAGGGCTTTCTAAAAGTGTGGTAAAATAATATTGAAAACAAAATGTGTTCACATATTTTAGTAATCGTATCTTCATAATGTACTCTCCTTATATGGAGAGTATCATCAAATTCCCTCTACTTATATTCTAGCGGTAAAATCGTCATTCAAAAAATTGTAAATTTAATCGCAGGCATGTTTGATTTGAAATCGCAAATTGTTTTATAATTCCACGTTGTTCGAAGCTTGTAATTGTATACAGCAGTGTATGTAAGCTAATATAAAATTTATTTTTAGATCTGTCAAAAAAATGTGCCATTTTGTACTTTGGCTTACGTTTCAAATTCGGTTTTGTCAACTGTAGAAACCATACAAACGAATAACGAAATACACTATGACCACTGTAGCAATTAAAACTTAAAATTCGTAATGGGCATATCTTTGCTTTATAACTGAAGCATATTGGTACCCAAGAATCTCAGTCATTTGTCATCTATGTCATTATTACACCATGGAATAGTAAACCATGTAAATGATATTTGAACCGAACACCAGTATCTAGTTATCTTAAAAATAAGGCAGGACCAGTTAAGACTCTCTTGAAACATCCACATTATGAAGCAAAGTCAAATCGAATATCGCTCATTTCCTTTGTAATTAGCTGAATATCGTCGATAGCAAAAATGTATTCCTATCTGTTAATATAACTACTAACGCACCTGGCGTAAATCTGGTTTACGTTCTTGTCAATGTTGGTGTGTCATGAATTGTCCCCTCTGTTTTAAATAATTATTTGACAGCCTAAAATTCTTGTTTCACACTACAATGTAATATGAGGTGAATAGTTATATCAGTTGGATGTTTTATCAAGGAGTAGTCTCAACTTGGGATATATGTGTTCTTAACTTGTAAGACACTTGACAATTTGGTTTTATTGATAATACATAAATGGTAGAATTACAGTTGCCAAATCCATCCATAGTCTTGTGGTAGCTACAGAATACATCAGAAGAAAGTCATTTTTGGGGAAAACGGGGTTCCCTTTTGTTTCTTCCAGCAACACTGCAGTGCGACTGATCATCACTATTGTCATATTAATAAGCTAAGGACATCATTGATTATTGTGCGAAGGAATCTTGGAAAAATTTTAGTGCTATAATTTTGTTCCCTCTTGTGTATATTATACGGTAGAATTCCATTCTCCGTTGCCATCTCATAATGTTATAATCACTCGGCTAGGAAGTAATACATCCTGCGAGGAAATCTTCGAAGATCATTTTTATCATTATAGTTATTTGTTAAATTTAAGATGATGTGATGTGATCGTAGGCGATATATTACAGTACTCTGTTTTAAACATAGTGAATTCTTGTATTAAAATTCTCATTCTTAGTGATATACAGTTGTGCCAACCTGCTAGTGATCACAAGACTAATTTATAGCCCACAACCAATATTTCTCCTGCTTTTAAAAATATCTACAGTTACTCTTGTCTATGCTTTTAATGTATTCCGCTCATCTCAACTAAATACACATTGAATATATTTGTATTTTTATACAGATTGGTATTTGAACCCGCCTTCCCCCAATTCCCAATAATGCAGTCACTTACTTATTCATTGGACCACAGTGGAATCCGAAACAAGTGTTTTTCATTGTACCTAATTCGTCACTGGATATTTCCGTTGATTAAATCTTTGTAAGAATTGATGTTAATACTAAGAACTATTATAATTATATCTTTCGTGCAATTTGCAAACACAATGGGAACTGCAGCTGCTCTCTGTATAAATTATAATTGCTGGTTAATTCTGTTACATAAGTTTATATCATTTGAACCACATAGGGAGCCGATGTTTTCAGAGACAGATTTACTCACTTTTTCTCCTCTTAAACTAACTATAATTTTTTTTTTTAAACCTATTTAAGAATTTTTTGGTTTCAAAATTATTATCTGCCAGTTGAAGTTATATTATTGTGCGGTGTAAATTAGTCTTTAGGATTGCGTCAGTACGGTTGCCTAGCAACATAAGTTATTTTTATCGCTTGCAGCTATTTTAGAGTAATGAAAATTGAAACAATATTTTTTTGTTCACGCCGCCTGTGTCGTCATTTACGTGTGTGTATGTGTGTGATCATTTGAAATTATGATAGGGATCTATTTTTATGTGTATTATAAACATATATATATTTATATATTTTATCAACCATATTTGGATACTTGTTCCTATTCAAAAAATAAAAACTAAATTTAGGCGTATACACTCGGCTATCTGTCGTGTATTAAATTTAGGATTACGATAAAAGAAATTTCAAATTTACGGTCCGTATAAGAAAACGCTTACACTTTTCGGTAAACTCGTTCCGTACTCTTTCAATCAATACCCGTTTTAAAAACACCTTTTCTTTATTTAATATCACTATGAAACCGATAATACGTATTCAATATATCAAACTATGGTATATTACAAAATAGATTTAATTTAATAAACTGGTTTAAATGAATTTTCTTTGAATCTAACATTTTAAGAAGTCTTTTTTTGGCTTATTAAAAGTTATTTACGGTAGTTCAATACAATAGGATCATGTAATGTACAATATATTACCACATTACCGTGTCAGTTCTAAGCAGCAATAGGTTTTTAGAAAATTATCTTTGAAGATTTATATTCATCTGAATATAACTGAACTTTCAGTGTTGCCCTAATATACGCTGTGGCTATTTATTTTAGATACTTCATCTAATATTACATCAACTTATTTATGATTTATTGCTGTTTTTATACTGATAGGGAAATTTAATAATTTTGTTTCTATGCTAACTGGTTGAATATTTCCATTAACTGACTAATTGAATCAACAAATAACATTGCTATCAAATCAAATGTTTAGTAACAAAAAACCACCCTGTTCATAAAGTCACTTAAATTAAGAAGAAGATAAAATGGCCCAAAATTTATCGTAGAGCATTTATCGAAATGGTGTACATGTGAATTTAATGCAATCCTTATGAAGCGAAACAACATTTTTACTGATAATAATTAGCAATTAAAATGTGTTTTTACTTAGTATGTATCGTAATAATCTCTGTATTTGTTAGCATAGCAAAACCGTAGTGCCAATAGCTATAAAAAATATTGTATGTTCAATGAATTGGAAATAGTTTTTTTTTGCTGTGTTAGGTATTTTTTTTTATTATTATTTGAGCAGGCTATAAAATGAATGAATATTTGTTGTGTAGGTATTATGTAATTTTCAATAATCGCGCCCGATAATCAATACTTGTTTATTGAATTTAAATGCACAATATTTCTTGTTTAATCGCAATTTTGTCATTTAATATATAATAGAACAAAGTATTAGTAACATAAAATTAACATCCAATAATATGTGTCGAATTAACTCTGCTTTGTTAATATAATAATATTACCAAATCTTGACATCGTGTCACAATATATAAAAGTGTGAGTAAATCAAATATTGTAACAAAAAAAATAAGTTACACTTTCAACCCTTATTTTCCAGTTAATCTATGGAATAATTTCAAATACCGTGTTCCACAGGTCTTTCATTGTGCGACACGATTCATGATTTGTACAGTGCATAATATTGTAAACTTAAAATGACATAATAAAACCTTTAAAGCCATTGCATGCAATATTTAAAATAGTTGTTCTGATCGGTTTAAGTGTTTCCTGTGTTTAGTTTAATACTTCGACACCGTTCTAATTGAATATATTTTGTGCTAGTACCGGTTCGCGGTCATATTGTAATCATTATTAGTAATTAACTGTCGATGCATAAAACTATCTTTTAGAATATTGTATGTATATATAGAAATGTTTAGAGAGACAAGGCCTTTATGTGTATTTTGCAGCTATTTTATATTACCTTCATGTCATTCATTATACATTTAGATTTAGCAACCATAATGATAGATTGAAATATTTTCTACATACAGTCTTATTATTCTTGTACGATGGCTATTTGTTTCTTTTTTCTCAAATTACTTTCAATTGTTCAATACATTATGTTCTTATGACGAAAAATCTATCATTTTGATAGTATTTTGAGTACAATAAAACCTCTTTAACAAAAAGCCCCCAAGTTGATGGGCGCTCTTAATCCAGCACCAGATCTTACCGATTCGAGTGTTATAGATATGTATAATGAAACATGCGGTTCATGGTAACTACAGTCCAATCCTGCTATAGTGAATACCAAAATAACTAAATTTCCTCCTCCTAAATCATAGCGGACTGGAAAAAAGGGTATATCTATTTTACATTCCTTTATAATGAAATTTCAGTATAGCGAAACAATATAGATTGTCCCATGAGTTTCGCTATAGCGGGATTTAACTGTATACTGTTATCAAAACTGTCAATAGCAATGTGGTACTTTGCCTCTGCTTCAATTCGCCATATGCCTTATGGATCACTGGCAGAAGCTAATGTCCGCTCGTAACAAATTTCTTATCACTCGGTCAAAGTTCATTTTGAATTAATGCAGTTTTATTATATTCAAATAAATAATATGATTTGGAAAATATACTTTGTAAGACCCAAAATATCCATATCACTTTCTATTATATTTAGTAGGTCTTCCGTACTGTACTCTGTACTAATATACATCACAATAAAATCTCAAAATGCTTATTTTGTAACCTCTTATTTATAATATATATTAATATTTGATCAATGCTATTGTACTGCAAATCGGAGGTTTTATATTACAATATACTCAATTATGACAATATATTGATGTGGAAATATGAAAGTCATCATTCCCTATCGATTGCTTAAAATGGCATTCAAAATTAGTGCTATTTTTTTTATTTTTAATAACAGTTGACTTGTTACATTATATTGCAATTCCACATGTTATTTGTTTTATCGACACTATTACGAAAACTTCTTCTTATATATGAGTAACCGAGTTGCAAAAAGCACTCTGGATTCATAGTAAAGGTAAAGTTTAGCATTCAATATATAGTTTAGTTAACTTAATTTCGAATGTTAAATGTAACCTTTACCGTTTTGCAACTTGGCGACTCATATATCACTTGTTAAGTGAGATATCTAAACCATTATTATCTACAGATTAAATTTGTAAAAATATAATGTGACTCAACACATTTGAAACAATATTAAAATTTCTATTTTTTTTTATTGATATTCTTTGTAATGTTGTCAAAACTGAAAGGCCATTGACAAAAATTTTAGAACTGTAAAACAAATTTATACAATGATTCAATTGTTATAAAATATTGTTCTATCAGGTAAATGCCAATTCAATGAATCTCGTATTATTTTTATTTTGAAAGGAGTTATATATATTTTAATTACATAACTATTCAAATCCCATTTTTGTTTATTTATAAATTTAAGAATGCATACTGAAATTGAATTAACACGAGGAAGCTCATCTTAACTAATTTTTAAGTTAACTTGGTTCAATATGGAGTCATTGAAGTGTTTCTATGAAAGCTTTTAAATAAAAATAAATCAATTAGAAACTGCACTATTTACGATAGACACTGAATTTATATGAAAACAATTCGTTTCTTTATTTTCTGATAAATCTTTGTTGGTGTCATGGATGGATTGGAATTTTTATTGATAAAACGTATGCTTAAATCTCAGCTCTTCTATATATTAAATTCGGCTTAAAAATCTTGGTCAAAAGTCAGATTGCTTGTTCAATTTCTAATTTGGAGGCTTTCATTTAATAGTTTCCCATCCGCATGCCATCAAAAGTGACAGTATACCATATTTAAAGTTCTTATTTGTCATATGAATTGATCATGTTTGGTGGAAACATATTTTTTACCCAGCGAAACCTTTATTGCAACCCAAGTTTTGCCTTTCGACATCTGCAGACTACTACATTTAACATAACTGTAATATAGCTAATCTTTTGTCAAATTTTATATTGTGGTCTTAAAAATTCTAAATGTTATAACATGTGCTGCAAATAATAATTTATATAGAAGTTTACAAATTTCAAATAATTTTAAGTATATTGCTTGTGTATTGTTTTTTGCTGTCTCCCCGGTAGAGGTTAGCATGCACGCCTTGCAATCCGGGGAATGCGGGTTCAATTCCCACATCTTTCGGATTTTAAAAAAATCCAAAAATACAGGACTGGATGCCCATTGGGTTGATCAATTGTCTTGAAAAATAATCTGTCAAGACGTCTTCAGATACTCCACTTTAGGAGTCAACATGGTATAAAAAAATAGTTTTTCAAACGTGGATAAAAATGAAATTATGATCTATGGTTCCAAAATATGTATTAAAATATTTGATGACAATTTATATAGATCGTATTTTTTTTACACAGACAATACTCATTCGGTGTGTTTTATGTTATTCAATAAAATCATTGTTCATGACACTAACTTAAAACCAGATTAATGCATAACATATGAAATTTATATTGGCATTTTTGAATCCATATAATAGTTTGACTAAATAGAAAAAAATTGATTTAAAAAGTGATCAATATCAAAGTTAATAATAGTGATTGTATGTTTTTATTTAAACAAGATTAAAATGCAAATGATACCAGTTCTATAATCGTATGAAAAATCATTTTTTAATTCAATCATTTGTAACAGTTAGAAACTTCATTTTACAATTTAAATATTCAATTATAATACTTTAAGCTTAATGAGTTATCACGAACTATTTTTGAGCCTATGACAGGTGACTTTTTTTTTTAAGTTTCACTATGTCTTTCTTAGCGAGAAATGCTGCCATCTATAATACTTTCTGATTAGAAATATATTTTTTTTTCTTTTTAAACCCAACTACTTTTCTTATTAATTGTAATAATTATAACTTGATATTACATAGAGAAATAGCTTTCAAAATTTTAATGAAAACGGTGTAATAGCCTAAATAGCTATCAATAAATTTCATTAATCTGTAGAGTTATAATTTTATGACATGCACTGTAAAATACTAAGCCATAGCTGTCATTTTTTCAACCAGTAGGATTTCGTAACCTTCAAAATCGTTGGCTACATTAATTGGTTGTATTGGATGAAATTAAAAGACGATGATATAATCTGGTGGGAAGTGAAATAATTTGCTGGCAACAGAAATTCTTGCAGGTGTCTTGTGATGGTCATATATTCCACATAAAGATTGGATAAGCATAATCAATCAACCGTCATTATGGATGTTATTATATATTTTTATTTTAAGACATTTAACTGTCCACTGAGATTATTCTTCACAATTATATTATTTTTATTGTACGTACATATATAATGATCTATCAGATAATTTGCAATAGTGTTTTAGTTCATAAGTGTACACTTGACTTAGTTTGTCTGTGCGGTCCTGATTTACTAACTTCATGTAGATCTGTGTTGTCCCAATGGATGATAAAATAATATAGAAAGTTTTAAACATATTATTAATAAATGAATATAGCGTATTTGTATACTCTAATGAAAAAATCATTCACCCCATATTATTATTAATTACTATGTCGAAAATCATGAAAATTAGTTACTATTTAGATGCTCTAAGAAATGAAACACCATGTAAATTTTATTAGAACGTAAGATGAAAGAGTTTATTTCTTATTTGAAATAAGTAAATAAATTATAGTTTTTATAGAATATAAAAATAGACCCATATTCTGCTTTTCAATGTCCCCTTGTTATCCACTTTTGTTTCATATCCCCTTCATATTAATCGATTGGTTCAACAGTGGTTTTTAACAATTTTATAATATCTAAAAAAGAGACATAATTCAGATAACTTCTAATTCATGCCTCGATTATTACATTCAAACCGATCATTGGGTACACTGCTGAGTGAAGGTCTACACAGCTGCCTACAATCTTCTCGTTCCTTCGGTTTTCACTACCACATATTTCATTCTGTTGCCCAGTGGTTATTATCTGAATATCACTGATCTTCTATCAACATTTCAAGCACACTTTCTGCCAATTTAAAACGTATTACATAGTTTTATTTGCTTCCTACACATTAGTTTTTTCTACAGTATTTTCGTGTTATCCATGTTGAATTGTGTTTGAATCTCTTAAAGTGAGGGCATAATTGAACTACAATAGGTAGCAGTAGACAATTGATTAATCTTCAGATACACTTCTATCTGAGTCCATCTTTGAAAAAAAATCCTATGTTTCAGATCTACTATTAAACATTGATAACTAACAAACAAGACACAAAATTAATTAAAATCCAACTTTACCCATTTTGGAAACAAACAATGTGTATACAGATGTGGGCGCACTCTGACATAGTCAACTATTTTTAAGAACGTTTCATGTTTACTCCTCGAAACTGGTTCCAAGTAGGAAACACTTCATTGGTAACTTAAAAAAAATAATGAACAGTGTCTTGTGGACTTATCCTGGCAAGGTTGAATGTAGAGTTGACACCTACATGCCAATTATAACTAAAGTTAAAAACATCACCAGTGCATAAATGAATATGATTCACCGGTATAAATGTAACATCTCAAGATATGGGGAAAAGAGTAGAATCAAGATGAAAAACAAATGTAGCATATATTTTTAAAATAATAAATGTGAAGATACTGTTTTTCTCATTATATAAAGGAATTAAATTCAACTTGTCTCTTTGTAATTTTTGTACTTATGTCCTTTTCCTTGATAATGCAGTTATTTTCTTATATAGAGTATTGTAACAGTAGTCATCGTTGTGTGAAAACGAAAATGTATTCTTTTTCAAGGGGATATTGACAATAGAATTGTAGTGTATTCTTACTTATCTAGGTTCGTAAGAGATTAGCGATTTATGATGAAAAGAATTATTGATTATTGAATGAAAAAACATGTATGAGAAAGGCTTTTAAGACTGTTTCGGGATAGTCTGATATTAATATTGTCAACGTGCATGACGCTGTTAGCGAGTGTAATTATTTTTTACTAGAAAATGTGCTTTGTATTTTAAAATATTTTATATGAATATAAACTGTAGTCGTGTTTTACCTTTAATATTTAAGTTAATCATTTAATTTTAAGGAAACTGACACGTCATCTTGTTCGCAAATTTGTTAAGATTTGTTGCGTAAATTGAATAAATATTATTACTCTGTACTGCATAAAATAACCATATAGCAATTAAAAAGTTATCCTATCCTGACAACACTACACAAATAATTATACTGACCTACATCACACCAGTTCTTAAAGTCTTTATAAAAACTGCATTCAACATTAACTTGTTGCAAGTATTACCACCCATACAGTAAAACATAAGTTTCATAATTTATAGCTTTGTAATTTTTTTAAATTTGCAATCATGATGAAGTTATTTAAATTTCATTTGTCTAGTTGTATGATACATCGACTCCCCTATGGAATATCACACCAAGCCGCAATAATAAGAAAACAAAGTATCAGTTATAAATAGATAATGTAGTACTAAAAATATAGTACCAATTGCTTCTGTTCATCATGTTCACTACGAACATGGAGCATACATGATGTTAAGCCTTTTATATGTAGATCAG
This sequence comes from Rhyacophila evoluta, assembly GCA_022683975.1. Lineage (NCBI taxonomy): Eukaryota > Metazoa > Arthropoda > Insecta > Trichoptera > Rhyacophilidae > Rhyacophila > Rhyacophila evoluta. The sequence continues at coordinate 28,417 of JAGVSQ010000077.1, forward strand.
TTGTCACACAATCACTAAACCAATCGAGCATTTATTTATCTTGGATTTTTAAAATTTTATTCTTTTGAGAAATTTTTGTTTTTGAGTAATTGTGCCATTTTATGATGGAGTCGATATATTATATTAACTTCTTAATATATGGTTTTACAAAATCAATTTCGAAGATAACTTTCGAGTGTATTATATCATGAGGGATTTTAATAAGAAATATACTTGCCAAAATAAATTTATTTATCAAATATAAATCTTATACAATCATGATGTATTAAATAAAATAATAATATTAAACAACGTTCCAATGTTAATAATCATTTCATTTTAAAAATATGTTGGAAATGACGAATTTAAAGCCGTTATTAGTAGTTGAAAATAAGCAAAGTCTTTGAAAATATATAAATTTCTGAAATGATTAGTGTTCATTTCAATTTCCAAAACAGGATAAAAAAATGCATGATGTATAGTAAATTAATTGTTAATAACGTTTATTTTTACTTATCGCCAGTGTGTAAAAAGCTGCTCATTATCTATACAACACATCTTATATCATAATTTGCAGAATATAGTATGCATGTCATTGATAATAGAAAAAAGATAAAAATAGAATTATAATGAATAATGAAATAGCTCTCGACTATACCCAGTAATATGATTGCCCTATTAAAAATTAATCATTTATTTATAGATAAAATTGCCATAAAATATTTGTGACTAGAGATTAAAAAAAGATGTAACTGTATTAAAGAACTAGTTTTATTTTAGTATCTTGTGTATAGACAGTCATTGCTTAGTGTACTACTTGTGATTCGGAATTTTATCAGAAGAAAATTAAAGATATGTTTTTGTATGCTGATTTAATGATAATTTTAAGTACACAATTACATTATAAAATTATGCTAATAATTGACGAAGTGTATTATAATAATTATTGTAATTTTACAAATTATGTGTTTTTATTTCATCCTTTTGTCGATAGATAAGATATTAATCTTGTTAGTGAAACAGACCCTATGTTTGGAAACCCGTACTTAAGTCACTCTGGTAACCAAATGGTAAACATCCTGCTTTAGCACCAGAAGTTGAAAAATCAAATCCCTCACCTGTATAAGAATTAAAAAATATTCAAAGATACAGGACTGGGTGCTCAGCATTTAAACAATTGGCTGAAAACCAATATTCATGAAAAATTTTAAAGATATATTATTTATAACTATATTCGAAAATGGTGAGATCAACTCGTAAGGTAAGTTACGCAATTTAGCCAAATTCGGCCACTTGGAACATGTGCATTGAGAAACTTTAAAGTTGACTTCATTCATTATTCTAATCATCAGATCATTATTTTTTACTCAAAGACATTATTATGTCCAGATTTACAGTCAAATTTCTTTAAATTATTAATAACTCCACGTTTCCATTGTTAGATGACAAAAAAGATTTTTAACATTTATTTATGTAACTAAGTAAAAACTTATACACCTATGAACAGTTGTCAACTATACTGTATTTTGCAATTTAAAACTGTCATAATGATGATTTGAATTTAAATATTCAATACATTGCTTATTTTAAATAATGAGTAGAGCAAAGTATTGTTTGCTGTATTTAAAATTTTGGCCTAAAAATTATATGACTGTCGGCAAAATTAAAGGTAACTGACCTTTTATGTATAATTTTCATAAGAATTAAAAAACAAATGTCTTAAAATTACGAATTCCTTAACTAAGTGTAGTCATTTGAATGTTTTTTTTTTTTTAATCTTTACTCAGTTTTATTTTGAAAGTTGCTTAGAAATGAATCAGAGTTTTAAAAATACTTGTCTCATTTTCACGTGTTTACCATAGACAATATAATTATTTTAGACACTAGCAACACCGACAAACGTCATAGAATATTGAGTTTGGCGGCAATCATTTCTTACTTCTGTCAATAACAAAAGAATAAAATAATAAAAAAGAATGGTTCACCTAGGATGATATGAATCACCTATTTTGTGACGTCTGCCATTTTTCAGTATTTATTAACAGTTTGTATGTCAACTGTTATGCAGAAGTGCTGATATAGTTCCCTCACAATGAAGAAAGCTACAGGACAGAAGAAGGTAACTAACTTTATTTAAAGATACATTGTAAATTAAATAAAGAAATATTGTTTTTATAAAATAAGCTAATATTATATGTATTCTGTTTGAAACTGTAATTAAAAATAAATTTTCACGAAGCACCCTCCGTTTTATTACATTATATTTCTATGTCTTTTTAGATAGAACAACTAGAAAAATCACAGCCCAGTATTAAGTCTTTCTTTTCTAAACCTCACTCTAAATTAACACTTAAAAAGAAGCCTCCAAATGAAATAAACGATATTCAAAATGATAGGATCACTGCTTGTCAGTCTATTTCACCAGAAAAAACGTCGAAAATTATTAAAAACATAAATAAAAATGAAAAATTAGAATTTTTGATTGAAGATAAAAATTTAAATGAAGTAAAAACAGCGATTATACCATCATGCAAAATAGTGAATAAAGTATCCTTAAATAAAAAACAAAATGATACTGGAATGAAAAAAGATAATAAAAGTAAACATTTAAGCGATTGTGATGTTAATAAAACTGTAGTAAATTTATTAGCTAAAGGCAAACGTCTAATTAATGATGACTATTGTGTTCCAAGTATTGCAACTGATAATAATTGTCCGCCAAAAAAAATTAAACTTATTGGTCCAAGAAAAGAAAGTCCAACTAAGAAGATAAAAGTTGATTTAGATCCAAAGAAAAAAATGGAGTATTGTATAGATTTAAATAATACTAAAAAACTTCATCTGACTGAAACATCATGTAATGAAAATTTGAAAAAAGTCAATGATAAACAAGCAATTGTTAACTCTACAAGAAATGCACCTGGTACCATCGATGCTGATTTGGAGATAGAAGACTTGGGAATTTTTGTAGAAGATTTCGATGAACGAGATCGTGAAGTTATCAAAGAAAACCTGAATCCTCAACTGGAGTCTAATCATTTAACTGATGATTTGAAAGAGCCATTAGATTCCGGTTGTAATGTGGATGAGCTCAGTGACTTATTCGATGATGACTGGAATATGAATGATGTCGATTGTTCTGAGGTAAGATCGAGGAGAACTCTTCAGTATAAAATATTAGCACTGTAACATTACCCATTGTACCATTTTTATTAATGTACTTTTATAATTAATTCATTTTCAGAAAAATATTGTTTATGACGAATTAGACTTGGCTCAATGGCAAAGATGTGATGTACTTGACGTTGTGACTGACAGAAACTCAAAGATCATCAAATTGAAAGAATCTAATGGGACTAAGCAAGGAACCTGCTCTTTGGAAGGTTCATGGTAAGAGTCATTTTGAAATGGATGAAATATCAGCTGGAAAGTTTTTTTTTTTATTTGAAAGTAGAATAGATTTCTATCCCAATTCCACCGAATTTACTGCCGTAAATAGTGTTTATCGGAGTATTAGATAATTGGAAATATAAATACTTGATAAACATAGAAATATTAAGCAGCAATATTGATTTTTTTTTGCAGGTTTCATGCAGATATCAAAGCTGGTGACATTGTATCTCTAATAGCGCATAAGGTTGACACATTCAAGATTTGCAATGAATTTGGTTACCTGGTGCAGTGGCCTGACACTCTTGTCTCTGGAACAGAAATTGTGGGCTCTATATTCTGCCAGCGAAAAGCAGTGTTGCAGCATAGGTTCAAAGGCATTGACTGCAACAATAAATCTGTGAGATAATCTCATTTCCTGTTAATATTTTGACAGCATTGTGCATTGAATTCATACGAAATTGGTTTTGTATTGTCATTTCAACATGCATGTAGTCAACACTTGGAGTTAAATTTGTTGAGAAAATACAATGTTTACTTTGGATATATTCATTTATTAATCAGGGAACATTAAATTACAGTTTACATTAAAACTCCAAAAAAATACTTATTAGTTGAACTTGTCGAGTGACAGATATATATATCTAAATAGATATCTTGGTGTGAATAATTTTCTGGCCATTTTCTCTACACTGACTATGCTGGATTTGTACTCATACCCTTTCCCTTTCCTCTATTTAGATGGTTATTGGCTCCCTAGTTCACCAGTTACTTCAAACATCCCTTAGCAAAGGCTTGTCTGATGTGAAGGACATAAAGTCAGAATGTCGGAGTATGCTAAACAGCATGGAGTGTGTCTACATGCTTTATGAGGCTGACATGTCACAGGAAGTGGCCACTGAAGAGATGACACAGTTTGCGCCACAGATTTCTCATTTCATCAAGAAGTATGTCACGAATGAGAAGACAAATGGTGGTAACCAACTCAGTGGCTTTGATCGGAGAGACAGTAAAAAGGTATGAGTAAATGCTGGATATTTGAATTATCATTTGTAGACTACAGAATTGAGCGAAATACTCAAGGATATAAGTAGCCATATTTGTACCAATCATTATGTAATATTAATACAGAAAGAGTTTACAACTGGGACAGCTGCTTATATTTTTTTCTCCTCTACTATGTACTTCCGTACTTCCGTGCTGGAGCTGAAATGGTCTGACTTCGTAAGGAACTTGGAGATAAGGGAGCGGATGGGGCAATCTTCTGTTACACAAAAACTCATGCTTGAACTGGTTGTACCATGTACTATGGATGTCTTTGGAGAGCCTGGATCCTGCTTGTCTCTTTTTCCAACTGGTGGGATTCCAGCGACCTGGAAGACCGTTGAGTACTATCCACAGGATGTACTCAGTGGAATTAAAGGATGCCGGTATGACCTAGGAAGATGCAAGGCAGCTGGCAGGTGACAGAGACTCCTGGAGGCGTCATGTAGTGACCATATGATCTGTGGAGGCAGTGAATATGGCAGAGAGAGAGAGAACTACTATGTATCTGCAAATGTTATAGTGATACCCTTAAAATATTAGCATTGTTCAAATAGTTTCCTCCCAAGACATTAGCCAGTTTTCACTGTTCATATTTTAATATTACATTATTACTGTCAAGAATCAGTGAAAAGATACCTGCTTGCTTGACAATCTTTTTAAAAATAGAAAATTATCCTTTTTTAAATAACAATGTTGCAAAAACTGACCTTTACAATTAATTAGCGAACAGACGAAGCTTTAACATTTTAACTGACATATGGAACACTCACTTATTATTTTGATAGGATAGTTACAATAGATGGTATGCGGGAATTGAGTGTATAAAAAAACACCATCCAATCTGTGGAGGCAACTCTAGAATGCACAACAGAAAATAAATTCCAGACTTTTAAATAATGTATTAACTGCTATTCTTCATGTAGAGATGTGTAACCGAGGCAGCAGAATGGGATGGAACCATTAATAGGATTGTGGATATTGAAGAAAACATCTGGTCTCCGAGACTTGGAGTTAAAGGAAAGGTGGATGTCACCGTTGAAGTAACCATACACGACCATAAAAATGGTAGGTCTTTCACAATCTATTTCTCCATTCAACTGTTCAACGTGAGAACCAGATAAAAACAGCACATCAACATTCCAAACATCATGCTATCTAATGCCCTCTTTCATAAAAATGTTATAATATATACAGTACTTAAATAGCAAAAATTCTTGAATTAAAATCAAAATTAAAGTCTTTTCATATTATGGATCAGAGTCTTGAACATTATCTAAAAAAAAGAGAGTAGGCTGGTTGAAGTGTGAGATAAGTGGAAAATAATGATACAGGTTTTTTAGTGGTTTAAGGGTGCACACATTTTATGGGTTCTAGGACAATTACCCCATGAATAAAATTCTCTTGGTTAATTTTATTTGAGTTTTTACATTTTATTATTTCATTGTCTCATGTAAAAGTAAGCGACTACATTCCGTGATGTAAAGATGAAAGTTACACAACCACCAAAGAAACTTCCTTTTGTTGGAGATGAAGGGGAAAGTATGATTGGGACATTAATCCAAGTGGTTCAGTTATGTAGAAAGCAACATTACCATACATCTCTGGGTTAATGCTATAGATGAAGCTTACAGTAGAGAGGGTGCTAATAATGATGATTTATAGTAGTGATAAAATAGGTCTGTGTTATGTGATAAACCATGCTCTTCTATAGTACATATACATTTTCCAGTACGTCATAAAAAAATAATGCCTTTGGAATTGAAGACTGGAAAAGCTTCACAGTCTTCAGAACACCGTGGCCAGGTGATCCTTTACACAATGCTGATGACTGGCATAGCATCTGGAGATACCAAGGATGTTGAAATCTCCGAAGGTTTACTTCTGTATCTTAGGTAAAATAAATATTAAACTTTCATTGCTGACATATATAACTAGTTTATCTAAATAAATTTTAATAATGTAAAATCTAAAAGACTGAATGGATATCTATTTTTTTAAAAGAAACTCGATTGGCATCCATCAAATAATGGCAGGCCGCAGTGAGAAAAGAGATCTTCTGATGCTGAGGAACCAATTGGCTTACTACATTGCCAACTGGGGTAAACCTTACATGAAGAATAATATCATCGACAGAGAAAAATCAGAAGCCAAAGACAATAGCTTTGTACCAAAGAAATTGGAAGAAAGTGTTAATAGGATTGTTGATGAATTTAAATATGAAATAATGGAGCTTCCTGGACCCATCAACCATCACAGTGCATGTGCACGGTGTCCATATGCTACGATTTGCTCTATTCATTTAAGGTTTGTATGACAGACTTGGATATTACACTGCTTTTACTGGCAAAGTCACTTTTCAGGACTTTTAGGATTCCATAGAAAAATTCATATTTTTTAACATCCCTCAGCACTCTCTTCATATAACAAATATAAAAGATGCTTAAAAAGCCTAATGGATCTAAACATCTTACGGCACTGAAATATATTTCCGATTTCTCTATATATATATTTACGGATTTCTGACTAACAGCTGACATGTTAAACGATTGAGCATTGTCATGTGTTATTATTTTAAATACCACAATTCTTTCAATGTTTGTTTAATATTACAGTAAAGATCCATCTGTTGAATTATCTACCAGTCACCCACTGAAGAAAGTAATGCCAGACTCTATGGGTCATTTATCTTCAAGCCATGTGGATTATTTCCTCCGGTTTTGTCAACTCTTGGCCATGGAGGATGGCGAGGCATTCGTGCAAAATCCTCTCAAAGATATCTGGACAGTAGAAGCTTATGAAAGGTAAAACACATTCTTGTTTTTCTTTTATAGTAGATAAAATTTTTGTGATATGTAGACGAACAACTTATTTAATTATTTATGTAGGTTACAAGATAATTTAATCAGTAGATTTAAATATGTTACCATTATTATTTTTAGAGAAAAGCGTGGAAAATGCTTGACAAATATGAAAGTAGATGGTGCTGTTATTCCACTGAGAGACCGGTTCGAACACATGCTAAGAAGACACCAAACAGACTCAAGTAAATAGATATTAAAATATGTACTTATTTTTATATTTTTACTTTAATGTTGATATGAGATTCAAATCCACGATCCATAATAGAGTAACTCAGCGAGCTAAACACTGCCTCATGGCGGATCATTGTAGTTTATTTTATTAACGGTATTTCGAAATGGTTAATTGATGAGTGAATTTTGTTTAAGACTCTCATCTAATGGATGACATTCAGCTGTCTGGTCTTCAAGTCGGTGAATACATAATCTTGAGTACTGAACACCAAATTGCTGTATCAGCAGGGACTATTATTCATATGGACAAGAGTATTATCACATTGCTTTTAGATAGGTAAGTCAGAGTGCCAAAGATTTAAAATAAGTTTACACTACCAATATAGATCTATTCATGAGTGTGACTGTTCAATAACATTTTGCTTGAAGGTTGAATCATTGAAATGACCATACTTATGCACGGAGAATAGTGACTACAATATGGATTTATTTATTTCAGAAATATAACCAAACGGAACCCGCCGTCCACTTTATATTATTTGGATTTTTACGAGTCACAGTCCTTTAACTTGTACAATTTGACCAATCTCGGAGTGCTAATGGACCAGAGTGAAGTTTCTGACAGACTGAGAAGGTATATATTTTGTAACTATGTGTATTTTAGCTTTTGCAATGTAGATCTATCATAAATCTTCTACATCCCGATATTTTTAACAAAATAATATATCAAAACTTTCAGTTATGCAAGTAGTTGGTTCCACGCAATGTATGCTTAGATGAAACTGTAGAAAGTACATTTGAATCTCTCTCTGGAGTTCTCAAATATTGTAAGTCGTCTTAGATACTCTAATGGTAACTTTGGTCTTGGAGTATGCTTTTGCATTCATCGCATATTTTTTTATTTCAGAATTGTGATTGACAAAAATGTTGCCACATTTTCTAACAAGATCTCCCGCCAAGTGTTAGATAAAGGAAAACATATCTTGAGTAAACTGAACAAAGTGCAGCAGAGAGCAGTATTAAAAGGGATTTCCAGTAGTGATTACATGCTTATTAAAGGAATGCCTGGAACAGGTATGATTAAATTGATTATGGATAGTAACATCATGATAATGCATACATTGAACAGAATTGAGTTTATACAATTTGTTTGTCAATTAATCAATATGTTCACCTTGTGAAATGCATTCCCAGGTAGCTTAAATCAGCTCTCTCGATATTATGGTCATTGTTTGACAGAGGAGAATTTGAAATTGAACAAGTGCATATGATAATTAATATTTTCGACTGATAGTGCTTGATGGAAATTGATTTTAAATTCTAAATTATTTAAAACTGGTAAACATCCATATGCGAGATCACTGTTAGTGCATATGATGTTCAGTGTAGAATAGTTCTGCATAACAGTTATAACATTTATGTTTGTTCATATTTTTTTTTAGGTAAAACTCAAACAATAGTGGCACTAGTGGAATTGTTGGTAATATTAGGAAAATCTGTTTTGATTACAAGTCAAACACACTCTGCTGTTGATAACGTACTTGTGAGGTGAGGTTTTTTTCTTTTTTGTTACTTTTGAAATATTGCCATATGAAAACGTTTATGAAATAGACAATTTATTTCATAAGTAATAAGTACACAAAACTTTATTTTACATTATTGTTTCTATGTGTGGCTTATAGTGAATTTCACAGAACAGCCTTATATTTAAATTTCACTCTTTTAGAAACTACTCTTTTAATTTGATAGTCATAGACAACCTGGACTTATAATTCAAATAGTCTTCTAAAGAAAGAAACAGTTAAGAAATGTTCTTATATGAGAAATTTTATCAAACATAATGCATATTATCTGTGAATTGTTGAAGACTACGAAAATCATTGGTGAAGATACTGAGAATTGGGCCATCGGGTAGAGTCCATCAGCAACTGCTGCCCTTCTCTGAGTCGGTGCTCACCAAAAACTGTAAATCGCCTGAAGATCTTCACAGTGTTTACATGAATGCTGTAAGTTTTTGTTTCTAAAAATTTATTCAGTAGTTACCATGATAAAATTGTATATATATAGTCACCAGACTTGAAAAATTATTTCTATATCAACGTATGATGAGGATTCCAGTAAGCCATGTGTATGTATATTAATATCAATTATATTATGAAATTAGAATTTTACGCAGTTGTAGAATTCAAACATGTAATACACATAACTGAAGTTCTCTCACTTATCTCTCAGCTGTTGTCGGATGATTCCATATTTATTTCACACTTACATTATAAAGTTAAATCCCGCTATAGTAAATACCGAAATTTCCAGTATAACAAAGATCATGGCGGACTGGAAAAAAACATACCTATTTTACAATCCTTTATAATGAAATAGTCCCACAAGTTTCGTTATAACGAGAATTGACTCTATTATTGTTGGTGATATTTTTTATGGTTAGCGGAGTATTGTTTATTCTTATTTTATAAATGTATGTTCTTTCAGAATGTCGTTGGCGTAACATGCATTGGAGCGAAGCATGCGCTTCTTACAAAAAGAACTTTTGATGTTTGCATTGTAGATGAAAGCACTCAGGTATGATGCATCAATGGAATTTTATATAACATTCGATAGCATAAAGTCATGGTGGATACAACTTTATTGATACATAAATAAAATTAAACCAAAGTCATGAATATTACTTTATTTAATTTAGGATTGGATCCATTTATGATTATAAAACATTCTAAATTAATTTATAAAATGGAAAATTTGTCTGGAATAACAACTTCACTGTCATATTAAAAATATTTCAAAAACTTAAACATTGCTGACATTTATTTGGTTTTCTTTTTGTAGGTTTTACAATGCACGGTACTTAGAGCGTTGTTTGCTGCAGACAAGTTCATTCTTGTTGGAGATCCAGAGCAGCTGCCACCTATTGTCAGGAGTAAATCAGCGAGGTAAAATGCCATTGCTGACTATTATTACACACCTAGATACACAGCTTACTCTTTAAAATTTGGGTTGTGTTGATCAGGTCAGTATCTTGAGCCTACAGGATTCATGTATTCTAGAAAGCTATCAAATATCATTTATAAATGTATTTGCGAATTCATCTGCAAGAAAAGTGGAACAAGATTCCTTAGTTATGAAAATTAATGAAGTTGTGCTCGACTTTGGAAACAAATACATTTAAAATAATGAAAACAGTATTAAATAAATTTTTTCAGGTGAAATTGTCTTGAAAAAATTTAATAATATATATTCTTGTTTTAGATTATTGGGACTCACAGAATCGCTCTTCGATAGACTGGACAGTGCTGTGTCGACGGTCAATTTGAATCTTCAGTATCGAATGAACGAGCCCATCATGAACTTGGCCAATTGGTTCACTTATAAAGGAGAGCTTCAGTGTGCTAGTGACACAGTTAGAATGGCTAAAATACCTGTAATAACTCAGGTTTGTTTTGTTTTTATGGTTACATAATTAAATATTATTTATTTGCTCAGTCTTGGTAGGTGACATAGTAACAAACAATTTATATATTTCTTATCTTTGTTTATACTCACTCCTTAAGTGGAACATATCCGCATTTCCTCTAAGAATCACCAGTATTCCATAGACAACCGAACACTCTGAACCTTTTTTCCAACCTAGAAGGAGATAGAAAGATATAGAAAGACAGAAATAGTTACACAGTATTAGAATTACAATTATAAATTTTCATTAGTTGTGTCTATTGCCATTTAAATAATTATTGTGATTGTAGTACCAAAACTAATGAATTTAAACCCAATGTTGGATCAATCTTTAAGATTGTTATGTTTGATCCATCCATAACTTGAAATATGTGTCGAAATGTCCAATACTCAGGTATAACAGGTAACTAAAAAATTTTGACAAGATACATTCATAAACCAGGATTTGTATTCTCCATGTAGAGTGAATATGGTGTAAAAATATGCCAATATATCTTTGTTTTCAGAACGAGTCACTATCTTCATCAGAAGCATGGTTAATGCCGTGTATATCAGCAGAATTGAAGAATTCAGTTGTAATTATTGATACTGGCAACTCAGCTGGCCTTCTCAAACAATATGGCAATGGCAATCACCCGCAGGGCAAAAAGATGTATAATAATCGTCATAGAATCGAGAATGTATGCGAGGCGGCACTTGTTGCTAATATCATTACTGAACTACTTAGAGTGAGTATTTAAAAAAAATTATATTATAAATCAGACTGGACGATGGATAGAAAGTTGGGTCATGAACTTATAAACACTACATAATTTAGTAACATCGCATAGTCATATTTTTGTTCTTCTAAAATATAAAAATAAATATAAAAGTGAAGTGTTATTATTTGATATTAAAAGAAAATAAATGTATGAAATTGCGTAGTGTCAAAACCAGACATATTAAATGATTTCTACTTTAGATTATAACCTTCCTTACATATATCTCCAAATTCTTTCCTGTTTCATTATTCATATATTAATTTTTATAGATTGGAGTTAAGTGTGACGAAATTGGAGTAATAGCTCCATTCAGAGACCAGGTTGCTCTTTTGCAAAAAGTCGTTTCGAAGGTGATTAACAATTTGAAGACTACAAGAAATGATAGCTCACAAACAAATGAATCCAAGGAATGTGATATTGATAAATCAAGAATCATCGATATTGAAGTCAACACTGTTGATCAATATCAAGGAAGAGATAAGCAAGTCATCATTTACTCCTGCACTAAGACATGGAACTTGGAGAAAAATCAATTGCAGGAATTTTCGGTGAATATCAATTATTATTTAAATCAAATTATAAAAGGTTTCCATACTAACTTCCTTCGAGAATATCATTATTTTAGTTTTTTTCTTGTCACCTCAGTTTTGGTGTATAGCTAATTATAATTATTGATCTAGCAGATTTTGCATAATTTGAATTTAAAACATTTTTTTTTTTTATTTGGACGCTGACTGTCTAGCGTTGTGGGCTTTTGTCACAGTAAGGCATGAGTTGATAGTCTTGATAATGACGCATAGAGACAAACAAGCTGACTCCAGAACACTTCAGTAGCCAATTTATTACGGGCCACGGTGCGTTTATCGCTAAACTGTCTCAGTTTGATCTTGTTAAGCAGCCAACATGTCCTTGTGGTTATCCAGAACAGGATGTGAATCATATTCTGTGGGAATGTCCAAGAATGTGTACGGAACGAGAAGAGTTACTCAGTTGGTCCAACCAGCTGTAAGGTCCATCGGGCCATCCAACTTAATTTCATTATTTTTAAAAAGTATACAGCGTCATACGGTGAATGTGATGATCTCTTTATATAATTGCTTGAACAAGTCTATTTTTCACTCTATCTATGTTTAACATCAGCACACTTCAGTGCGTGGCAACCTAATCAGATATCATATCAGAGCTCTAGGATATATATGCCTAATTAAAACCAGGTGTAAGAACGGGGCGGGTGTATGATGGGCACATTTAGGTAGCCTTGATAATAATGAGAAAACTGAATAGGCATGACAGAATTGTTATTCAACTGTTCTAAAATGGAGTTCTATGTAATAAATGTAAACTAAATCAATAAGATATCCGTACTGTGTTTGGAAATTTAAGTCAAATGTTAATCTTTTTTAGGAAACTGACATCTTAAATGACAAGCGTCGATTGACAGTAGCGATCACCAGAGCAAAGAACAAACTGATCATGATTGGTGATGTGGCCACACTGAAATTTTACAAACCATTTAAGGAGCTCTTCCACGAAGTGCATCTGAGAAAAAATACCACTGAAGAAGTTTCTTTTGTGGATTTGAAGATAAGCAATGAATTTCGATGGGAAGACGTTATGGGTATATTATTGCAAGATTATTAACTTATAGCAGTGATTATTCCTCTTGGATACATTTAATTCACATGTTAACACATATGAAGACTTGGTGTTTATGCAAAATCGAAAGTAAAATGTATATGCCAACCAGGTCTGGGAGAAAAGTGAATTGTTTGTAGAAGTTGTAGAATAAATTATAAAAGAAAAAAACTGATGCAGTTATACCATGTTGATTTTAAATGTTATTTGCAGATTAAATTGTCGTTACGTATGATCATTTTGAGCGTGATAACTCATGGTAGATCATGGCTTCCTGCAATAACTGTCTATAATATGTTTTATGCAATATTTTCATATAACAATACAGTTCAATTCAAACACACAGTCATCTTCCAAACTCACCGATTGGCTATGGGCATGGTAGCACTATCTGTCCTGAAATGGGTGCTTAGTATTTTATTTCATTGAGAGAACAAACAATTATTATAGTTGTAATTATTTTAAGTGTTAAATAGACTTCAAAAATGTGTAAAAAAAAAAATCTCCAGAAAATGAGGAATCAATGTAATTTAAATATTATTTATTAAAACAATAACCAGTGCTCAATATTTTTAAAATAATGTATACCATACCGATGGTCCATTTTATTGTATCAATTTTATATCTGAGATAATTCATCTGGTAATAAATTGTAATGTTTGTACAATTAACTTATCTAGTCATTAAATCTTCCATACAGTTATCAACTGGTTCATCCACGGTTGTGTTGTACAATGCGTAATTTTTGTAATTATTAGTTTCAATGAATATGTTATTTTAAAATAATGAACAGTTTATTTTCCACCGATGAACGATACTACACCACAACTGTAAGGTGTTTTATAAAAAATTTATTGCCTAAATGTGATGTGCTTGAGAATTATGTAAAATGACACTTTATTAATGCAACAACACTCTATGATTACTTTGTGGTCAACTTATAAACAAGAATTTGTTGCTACAACGTTTTTTATTTCTTAATTATTGAAGGTGTTTTGTAAGTTTTATTTTAGTGTCTTTTGAATTTAATGTTGATCTCGATTTTTTTATATTTTGCTAAATATTTATTAATAAATATGCTGTATAAAAACATTATTTGTGTATTTATTTATTCGACTCGCACATTAATTCTCACAGAGGATAAAATCGCTATTGTCAGTTAGAAGAATAAAGGTAGGTAAAAAGACTCGAACTTTCCCCTCCATTGTCTGCCACATCACTACATTTGTTATGTGAATGCATGTCATGGTGTAACCAACGGGAGGTACTTTTGAAAGGGCAAAAATGTCTTAGGAGCAACTTCGTAAGACTTTCATAGTTGTGCTTGATTCTTATTCTAGTTAAGTCCTAAATTCTGTTGAGTGTGGAATTTGTGGTATATTTAAATTTTATCGATCTGTGATTATTGATGGAGGTGTTAGTCGGAGTATTTAGGGGAGGCAGTCAGTTATTGGTTCACCGACTGATCACCAGCATGATATATAATATAATAGTAAACAAAAGTGTCCAAAGAGGTAACTAAAAACTAGCATCAATAATATTTCTATTTTTAATTTTGTAAAGTATCACGTCAAGTAGCCTAAACAACTTTTCAAAAATTAAAATACCGCTATCCCCATATTCTAATTAATTAAATATAATTCTTTTATTAATATTAGTTAACGCTTAGTAAAAAATTAAAAAAAAAAATTTAAGAAGATGCAAAGGGCTTTATTCATTTTAATTGTTACAATATTTCAAAAAGTTGTATTCAATAATTTACCGTTAAATAAAGTAAAAAAATAATTTGACTACCTAATGGTTCTATAAGAAGTTATAATGCATCAGTTATTTATTAAAAATGATGTATATTTCTTCATTAATAAAAACAAAATATTAAATAAATGGTTGCATAAAAAATAACAAATAAGTTACTTTGTCATACAAAGCATAAAACAAATCGATGGTCTGTTAGAACAATAGATAATAATCAATCACCTGTGTTTGGTTTATCTAGTGTGCTCGTTATTGCTCTATGTAAAAATTTACATGAAGCTGTCTAGTAAAAATAATTTATTTTATACTCAAGAGCTTGGAATTAAATTTACTTTTAGACATTTACGAACAGTACGTAATTTTGAGATAAGTTTTATTATTTACGTAGCATTAATTCAAAAATATACCTTTTTCAAATAAATGCAATAGAAAAAGTTTTGTAAAATAATTTTTTTTTATTAATAATAGAGTAAAGAGTTTCATTATGAACAATTTTTAAAATGGCAACTATATTTTTAAACTCAACCGTCATACAGTTTGAAAAATTTAAAAAGAAAACAATGTCTTCATAACATTCGAATACGCTCGACTTATATTTGTATTTTGCTAATGTTATGTGACAGTATCTTGACTTAGTAGTGTACCTTGAGTAAATCTAGTAATATTTATGTATAATGGAGCCATCTAAAGAGGCTATTAGTGTACGTCTAGCGAGACTGAACAATCAATTGCTGGCGAGATCCGTTTTTACCGGTACAGGGAATGCATTGAAACGTTCCTTGAATAAAGAAGGATTATTGGATGCGTTATCAGTACTTTATGACGAATGTAATGATGAAACATTAAAGAAAAATGATGTATTGATCAACAGATTTGTTGATAGATGTAAGTAGATTTATTCATGAATAAAAATAGGCCAAAGGGGGCTACATTTCAAATAGAGGTTTCATTTCTATTCAAAGTCCATGGGTTTCCAAAAACCTCATTATTTAAAAAGTGAAAAGCATATTATAGAGCGTAACTACGTTAATCGATTTTCAGCAGATTATCAGATGTATTGAAGTAGCGAATAATCCAAATTCTCCTGCGAAGTCGATCGAGATTTACATGTTCTGCATACGTTCATGTATTACGTTTTTTGATAATCAATCCTGACATTTGCTTCATTCGCAACACTTGTCATACATTTTGTGATTGTATACCGTATTTATTGAATTCTTAAAATTATTCATTACATTCTATTTATTTTAAACAGCAATTATGTAAAAGCTATTTAAGGCTTAAAATGAAAATATTCAAATATAATGTAGATTTTTAAATATCTATCACTCATTCTTAATCCGGTGGATTACTCAAGTAGAATCTATTTTGAAGTGTATATCTTTGAATTCTAGCGAAAAACTGAATTATTATTGAACATACTAACTGTTGTATTAACTGTGCGTAATATTAAAAAAAAACTAGACAATTTAAAATAATCGTTCTTAAAATTTCTCACTGATATTGTTTAGCAGTCAAAGGGTCAAAACAATTGTTAAAACAGTTTTTATTGTCAAACAGATCGGGGTATTCTGTCGGAACTTCGTCAGCTGAGAGTGAATATATCCGACTTCGAAGTAAAAGATGTGATCGGCCGTGGTGAATTTGGAGAAGTACATGTAAGTCCCTTCTTGAAGGGTACATAGTATGTGTCCCGATTAACTGGAATGAACTTGCTATATATGGTACAATATATTTTATGATTACTATTTGAAGTTTAAAGCTTTTATGATTTTTTAGGTGGTCAGAGAAAAGCATACAGGCGATGTGTATGCTTTGAAAACACTGCGTAAAGAATTGACTCTGAAACAGAAGAATGCGACGTTTTATGAAGAGGAGAGAGATATTATGGCTATGTCCAAGTCGGAATGGCTTGTCAAATTACAATTTGCATTCCAAGTAAATACGATATATACAATAATCTAATTAATATATTTAAATTTCACACTGCTTTATAAATGTTTTTACCGTGTCCACAGTAAAGCTATGGATATCAGTAGTGCGAAGATGATCCCTGGATTGGAGTATATTATGGATCTCTGCATTGTAACGGCCTTTAATATATTTTTCATGAGAATTGGCTATGAGATAATTGTCCAAACTTTTCATTCAAAAGCTGTTTCTTTAAAAATATTTTTAATATTAATTATAAATGTATGTGCTCAATCATTTTAAATTTTGCAAAATTTACAAATTATGTTAACGATTTAAGGATGCTGGCCAGCTGTATTTGGTGATGGAGTTCTGTCCAGGCGGAGACCTCGCAGGACTGCTAGAGCGGCAGGGGAAACCGCTACCTGAGAAAGATGCCATCTTTTATCTGGCCGAGCTGACACAAGCCCTCGGGACCTTACACCAGATGGGATTTGTCCATAGAGATATCAAGCCTGATAATATATTACTGGACAGGTGAGAATTATTATTGTGTTTAAGCTACTTAAGGACTCCAAAAAAGGTGTAAAAATGTTTTAATTACATACTGTCATTTTGAAAAATTTGTAGATGTGGCCATTTAAAACTGGGAGATTTCGGTTCTGCAGCCAGACTGTCCTCAATGGGGAAGGTTTCTAATTCGATTCCCATTGGCACTCCCGATTACATCGCCCCTGAGCTGCTCAAGTCCTTGGAAGACCCTAAGGGTGTTTCACATGGCGTAAGACAGTTTATATTATTTCTGTTTATTTCTATTTCTCATTTTTATTTTCTTTTATTGTATATAATCTTACTTAAACTGAATAAAATAATAAGAAAAAAATACTTGTTAATGATTGTAACTGAAAAACCAGTGTAGAATAGTTTGATGAGTTTGTAAATTCTGTGGGGTCTTTGAATAATAGCAATAATAATGTATTTCAATTTCCAGACGCCTTGTGATTTTTGGTCATTTGGTGTGGTAGCTTATGAGCTGGTGACAAGTGAGACGCCTTTTGCTAGTTCGTCGACCACCAAATCCACCACCCACACATATAATGCCATCATGCAGCATGGCAGAAACGGCAAATGTTCCTCCCTCACATATCCCAACACCTCTTCCACCGACGTCAGCTCTAATTACAAGGAGCTGGTGAAGAGTCTTCTGCATCCGATAGCTGATAAGAGGCCCAAGTATGAAGACCTTCTAGCACATGCTGTTTTCAAGGAGATCTTGTGGAATTCGCTCAGGAAACAGGTGAATTTTTAAAATGTTTTTCTGTATGTAAAACCTTTGGAATAACAATTTTTATTTAAATAATTAATATTTTTGACTGATTGTGCTGAATGATGAATTGAATTTAAAATTTAAATCATTTAAAACTGGTAAACTTCTATATGTGAGATCACTGTTAGCGAACCGGGTTTCACCTTTCGGCATCTTCAGGCTGTATTATATGTGGACAGTGAGCAAAAATACCAGTTTACCAGTTTTAAATAATTTAGAAGTTTTTATTTAATATGTACATGTGTGTATTTGGATCTGGTGATGCAATAAGAAGGAGAAGAATTACTATATCTCATCATGAGACATGATTACATCAAGAATTTTTCTTGCTGTAGTTTTCTTATTGCTTTTTGTTAATGCACTTTCACGGCAGTTCTATTATCACAACTCGCCCCGTGAATAGCCATCTGATGATGGGCAAATGCGATGTTTGTTGCCATAAACTTTAGGCCAATATCGTTAAGAACTACTGTCATTTAAAAAGGTTATAACTGTCTAAACTTAAGTCATATTTGAATACAATACTATTTAAACAAACTTAACCTATGTTACTAATGCAATATTTACTTTGTTTTGCAGGCACCTCCATTTGTACCGATTGTGAATGCCGTCGATGACACATCTAATTTTATCGAATATGAAAAACAAAAGCCGAAAGTGTCTGTGGATAATTTTAGAACAAGATCACAATTTAGTGGAAAAAATTTGCCCTTTATAGGTGTGTAATCATTCCTTAAAAAACCCTTTTAAATCATTTTTTATGATTGTCCTGTGTAACGATTCTATATATTATCAAATGTTAATTTTTTTTTAGGATTCACTTATTCCCACGACATAATGAGTGATAAATTGCTAAATAGAGACTCAAATGACTCTGACTCCAGTGATCCGAGCTCAGTCAGTAATGGATTTCTCAATACCAGTTTCAATGGGACATCCATATGTGTCTCCAATATCAGGTAATCATCTTGATTATGTTAAATAAATCGTGAAGTTTAGATGTTATATGACAATGTAGAAATGAGATTTATAATATAGTGACATTCAATTCAATCTCTTGTTTTCTCTATATATTTAAATATTTTAATCCGTATATTCAATATTTAGATTATTGGTATTAGAATAAGTTTAATTATCAGAGAGAATATAAATATATTTTTCAAGATAGTTCATTGCAGATATTGAGTATGATAGACAATAGACCTGTACTAGAAAGTTGTTGTTTTTTAATGCTACGGTTTTATAATTTGCACAGTTTACCGTTATGTTTTTAGTTAATGTCTGATTCATAAGCGTTCAGGTCCTTCAATATTTGTCTGGTAATTGGATTTTGCAATACATTTTTTCTTTGTTGGTCTGTCTGGTGTTTTGTGTTGATTTTTATTAAGTAATTTCCTCTTTTTTGCATTTCAGAGAAATGGAGAAGCTACTGGAATCAAGAAAGAGAGAAATTGAGAGTCTACATAGCAAATTAGCCTTAGCGCAGTCCAAGCTGGGCCTGGTTGCCGACAGTGACAAGAAATGCAGTCAGTTAGAAAAGCAGAGATTGCAGCTCGAAAAAGATCTGGCAGAAATGGCATGCATTAATAAGGTATTGTTAATAACTAATAGAATTTATAGCTTTAATACTACTGAATATATATTGCAGACAGTACACACTAAGAAGTTGAATCCCGCTGATCCGCGATCTTTTTAATGTTTTTCTAAATGTTTTTAGAACCTCAAGAGCCAGGTGGAGAAAGAACACTCAGATAGAAGTTCTGTAGAGTCCGAGTCTCTGCAGCTGATTCGACAAGCTAAGCGCAAGTGGCAGGCAAAGCACGAGAGTCGCATCTCTAATCTTACTGTTACTATTGACACTCTGCGGACTGAAAAAGCCCATGATAAAGAAATCATCAGTTCTCTCAACGCGCAGATAGTCACCTTGACAGCAGAGGCATCTAAGGCCAAGGAAACTGTCGAGAGTATGAGGCACATGCAGAAGAACCATAAGGTATGTCACGCAGATATAGGCAGAGAATTCGATTATGTACAATATTATTTACTACATAATACTAACAAATTAATTTTAATTTGAAATCTTTTAAAATGTGTATGCTTATATTGCTGTCATTTGTAACAATTTCATATCAAATAACATTAATTAAAACATTAAACCCTTTGGATGCTGAGTTTTTCGGATTAATATATGGAAGTCCTGCGTTTCTATAAGAGTGATTATAACAGGATAAAAACACATGTCAGGTAGTTAGACGTCTAGATAACACACATCTAGTAATACTGGCAACAAATTTCTAACTTATAAAATTATCAATTATTTATGTTACAAGTTTTCAAACTGGTTTGAGTTTTGGTTTCATGGTTTGGCTTGGTTGGAATTCCACTTGTATATTAAAGTGTGCGGGTATAACAATATGGTGGAGGGGCTATGATTTATTTAGTGTTTATAGTATTGCTGTATTTTTTTGTGTACTAATTTTATTTTTGTCATTGCACGAATTCCTCATTCTAACCCAATTTATTGCACTTAGGACTTCTTGGAAAAGATTTATATGATGAAGTACCGCAGGTGTGCTGCTATCAATGCCCGGACTGTAAGATGCTCACATATTAATATATATACTCCAGGCTTCGGGAACCTGCTCCTGAGCAGCTTACGGGATATATATTTGAATGAAATGCTTTCAGTGTTTGCGATTATAGCTAAATCTTCATCATTTAGTTGTGGATAAAACACAAAATATTTGTCCATGCGCTTTTTTGTTACGATCATCAACTTTGGCTGCCAACCATTTGTATCGAAATTTTCTTTCTTTAAATCCTATTTTTACCTCCCAGTGTGTATAAATGTTTTCTTTAAAACTGAACAAGTGGATAGCTAAGCACTGACTTTCTTAAGGTTAGCTGTCTCTTTATTTTTCTCTCATAGAATGATGTACTCAAGTGAGTTTTTTAAAATGTGTTTTTGCATCCCAAGTAGTTTTATATTTTTACGATTATATTTCCTCTACTCGTTTGGAAAAAGGTTCCCGATTCCTTATCTTTTTACCTAACCCTAACCTAACCATTTTAAATGATAAACATATCTCTTTTGGTAACTCTAGTTATATATTTGTTGATTGAGATTCAATTTGTGTTCTATAGAAATGTTTGGTTTGTGGTTACTAACAAATAATATATAAGTGTATATGTTATAAATGTATCAGTATAAGTTGTCTGCTGAAAGATTTTCTAACTAAGTTCTCCGCCATATGCTAAATAAACAACCGCTTGTAGCAACCTCATAAAACAGCCTATTTATATTGGTACATAAGCATACATCTAGAAATTCTGTTTGAATTAGTTTACTAAAATGTTGACTGGCCACTGTTAGAATCCGGAACACATAATTCAATACTTCTATTCCGTATTTATATATACATCAATATTTATATTCCTGACAACACATCCGGGAATCATACAGAAATCACAGTCATCCCTGTTATTTTGCACTGCATTTTCTCACCCATTTTATTTCCTGTTGAATTTTCAATAAATTACATCCTGTCATTCCTTCCTTATCAACCCTAGCATGAATGAGTCTTAATCATAGGATAAATAAATCACTCAGCTCTTGGTGTAGCTGTAATTAGTATGTATTTAATTAGCAATGTTTTAAGTATTATTTTGTTCTGGACTTGTATAGAAATTGGCACTTTTAGAAATGTATGAAAGGACAAAAGAAATAGTGTAAAACTTACGAAATGATTCTTCTTTTTCCAACTGGGCCATCCAGTCTTGAGTAGAAATATGCTTCGTTTTTAAATCGTTTTTTAGGTTTAAAATAGATTGAATCTCGATTGATCCTCGATTGATCATTAACAAAGCTTGATATAAATTCTAAATTATTTAAAATCAATTTTCATCAAGCACCATCAGTCGAAAATATTAATTATTTAAAGCTTGATATATCTTTATGAAAGCTTGTATTGCGAGAGTCTGGTAGGTCGTTTTTCTGGTAGGATTTTGAGTCAAGCTATTGACAACCTAAATGTTTTTCGAGTGAGAATCTAGGGTCAATATATCTGCAAACGATTTGAAAATGTATTCTCCTAATTGGACATTCAGTGTATTACCAACTGTGATATTGATCACCTCTTAGTACGTTAGACGTTCTACAGCAGAAACCGCTTAGCATGAAAACGCTAAAAAATCAGATAAGATTAAATAATATGACATAGAAAACATTGATGAGTTTTTTTTATGTGACTTAAAATAAAATTCTTTTAACATGAAAAAATATTTTGGTCTCCTCGGTTTCATGAAGTGAACTTCACTGTATAGGTAGCAAGGTCAAGCTATTACGTACTTTGTATCGGAAAGGGGTCGTCGGTGGGAGGATTTATGATAATGTTAAAAATGTAACCAATAATATTTGCCATTGAAATGTGAAATTTTAAACTGTTATTTAAAAAATATATTATTTACTTTTAATCTTTTATTTTTGACCATACATATTTCTCACAGGAAAGTATGGCAAAAGCCCGTACCATCTCCCGTCAGTCAATTGTGGGTGTGGAGGAGCTCACCCAGTCGTCCAACATCCAGATTCAAACACTCACACAGAATCTTAACAGGGAACTGCTGCTGAAGAACAAGATGGAAGCGGATATCAGGAGATTGACCAGCGATTTGAAATCTGTCGAGGACAGAGAGAAAAATCTTGTTTTCGAGCTTGAAGAATGTAAAAAGGATTACAATGCTCTTAAAAATGTAAGTAGAGTTTGATTTTTGATTGGTTTACATTGATTAATTTAGAACATATTGATATTCTTTGCTCTTTTGGAGGTAAAATTCATAATGCGACATTTTGATGGTTCTAAGATAATGAGGTTTTACCTCTTTCATGCTAGCCAAATTTTAGTAGGTAGATGATTGTCCTTATCTCTTTTTCAGTTGGCCTATGTGTTGAAAAGATTACAAAATTTTAGTTTAGAGCATATACAATATTAGTATTATCTTACCCAAAATACAAATAATATAAATAAAACTCAAAACAATTAAACATACACTGAGCTTAATAATAATTCTTTCACAAAAATAATTAAAACACTTAAAATGAAAATCAAGACAAAACAATAGTTATTATAAATAAATTGAAAAAAGATAAACACCATCATACAAATTACTGCGCTAATTTAAAATATACATACATATAAATACACTGATTAATCACACAGCACCCTATAAGTTCGCTATTGTTATAAAGTTATAATATAATTCACATAATATTCACAAGTAGAGCCTAGAGTAAAAGATACAATTTTATAATAAATACACAGCCAAGACACAGATTAAAGGATGATTAAAATGTTCTTTACTCATCAACAAAGTCTTCTAAAACGTCTGGCTCTGGCAATGTATCGAATGTCTCCATATAATCAGATGGTAAATGCTCGTACCAATGCCTCAACTCTTCCGGAATATCAGATTTTTTTTCTTTAACTTAGATATTGGAAACACGGATTGATATGCACCCACTAATTGTGAAGATGCATATAATTTTTTATACTGTCCTATATGACTATAACGGTATTGAATTTTCCCAGGGAATCTTTTTTCGTAACGCTTAGATTTTATTTGGAGCCACATCACTTGATATCCATCTTCATCTATGTTTCTATTTTCAATCAAATTTGAACTTAAAAGCTTCAAATCGTAAAAGTCATTATACTTAAGTTCGCACACTTTGTATGGATCCCGAGATTTATTTATTCCTCTTAGATCGAGCCATTTTAAATATCTCAAGCCAACCAGTTCAACAATACGTTTATTTCTACTCGACATTTTGTTACGTGCAAAATGTAAGCAAAAATTGTCTTATGTTCAAATACACAAGTTAATATTATCAGACAGCTACTGATGTTATAATGTAATAATTCACACACTATTCAGTCAAAGTAATGCTTAGAGAAAAGACAATGTATATGAAAAATTAATAAAGAACAATAAAATCAATAGTAGAAATATTTTAGAAAATAGCAGACAATTTTAACAATAATGTTTTTGTCATTACTCAATAACTGTGAAAGAACTCTATGGAATATCCTAACTATTTTAACATTTTTTTTGAACAGAACCAATGCCAAGATGTAGATGATCTCCAGTTCAAGATCTTGGAGTTAGAAGAACAAAACCGGTTCCTCATGGAAAAGGGAACACTGAGGCTGGCTGAGGGTAGAGATATCTCAAACAACTTACAGTGCGCACTCGAGAAGGAGCGAGACAACTCTAGCTATATGGAAAATCAGATTGGGGTATTCAATACTTTGTCTAATACTTATAATTGGTGGTCTTATTCATGGTGGATTAAAGCTGCCTCTATACAGTTCAATCACTCTTCTAGTTTAGAAATATATTGGCCGATTGCGTATTCTGTATAACTACTCGGCTTGCCTGAAGAAATAGCATTATGTTTGTAAATTGGTTTACTGTAAGTCTTTAAAATAATACATATGGCTTGGGATTGTACTTTAACTGTTGTGCACCATTCTAATATATAAAATTATATAGTTTCTTAAGATTCTTCTCACTTAAACAAAAATTCAAACTGCAATGCTATTCTTTTAGCATAAGTTAAATTTCCACACAAACTTCACACCAAATAAAAAAAAATGATGTTACTTGAACTAATTCTGTACTCAACTGTTAAAATTTTATTGTTACACATATGTGACAGGTAGAAGTAGTTGGTTTGTGACTTGACGTTGCAAATGTCATTTTTTTTATTATTATAGTTAATACGTTTATAATTATCTAGTGTCTTGTTTTCATTTTATTGATTATCCTGAATGAACTTGTGACAGTAGAATAACCAAGATGTCGATTTTTTTCTCTGCTTGCTTTTATGATATAACAAGTTTAAGATTATCGTGAAAAATGAATTTCTATGATAATTATTTATCATATTTTATAATTAAAGTTGGATTGCAGTGATTTTAGTGATTAAAAACGAAAATGGCAACTGTTCAAGTGAGCTAATTCAAGTTTTATTGTTTTTTTTTATGAAAAACAAAATGTTTGATATAAAATATAAATATATAGATAAAATATAAATCTATTTTAATCAATTTATTATTTAGTTGATTTAATGAACAAGTTTAGTTCTTATTTTAGATGATAAACAACTTATATTATTTCAATGAAATAGTATGTTGAAATATCTAAAGGATTTATTATTTTTAACAGGATTTGCAATTCTCCATTTGTTCACTTGAGTCAGATTGCATTGAAAAGGACAATCAACTGATGGAGTTAAATAAAGAAAAGGAAGACATAAAAGCGAGATTGGACTCGGCCGTCTCACGCGAAGAAAAATACAGAGATAAGGTAACATAGTCTAAATCATATTTACTGAACCATTCACTTGAACCGAAAAAGGCTTGGCAAAAAGGTGTTGTGTGCAATATTTGTTTGAATAAGTTCAATATGTCATTATTTTTTATATTTAAGGTGTCGACACTCGAAGATCTTCTGACAAAGCTTCAACAAGAAGTTGCGAAATTAGAACTGCTTAAAAAAAGAGAATCTAAAAATGCATCATCCGATGGTAAAATTTTGTAATGTTTTAAAAATGAATTCCTAATAAAGATGCTGTATTATATATAAATTAAAATAAAAAATATTAAGTTCTTATATATATTTAATTTTAACGAAGCGATGATTTAATTTGCAATTTAAAGAGACATTCCCTATGGTACATTTTAATAATCTAATATAAAAATTAGTGTAGCCATGTATAATAATTGCTTAATGTGATGATTTGATAATCGTCATATTATGCGTAGTATTTTTGCCTCTAGAGAAGGCATGTTTTTTTAAATGTTACTCAACTGTAAGAAATCAACAAAAAAGTGCATTCTTTAAAATAACCTTTTTTAAACAGCTAAGTATTAATTGGATTCATTGTTTATTTTAAGATAAATCAGTGCAAGATCCGGCTGCAAAGGAAAGGGTGGCGGTTCTGGAAGAGTTGGTGAAAAAATTGGAAGATCAGCTCAAGGAGTCCAGAGAGGAAGCTGTTCTTAGCAAGCAAGAGATTAGGAAGACTAATTCTGCACTTTGGAAGAAGGTGAGAAAACAAAAATTAAACCGTGTGTTTAGGTTTTTGAGAGAAGATTGTGTATCTTTGATGAAATAATTGCTTATTTTTATATTTATTATTTAATGAATGCTAAAAATTAATAATTTATAATTTTCTTTAGCATCTGTGATTATTCTGGAAGCGATTTTTCATTTATTAATTTTGTTCTTTTTCTATTCTATATTTTTTTTGCAGGAGAAAGAATTTTCAGATTGTGATTTGGACAGACGCATTGCTACCAGAGAGTTGAAACAGATCACCGAGAAGTTAAAAGCCTTTGAAGAGGAGAAGAAGAAATGCTCTGAAAAACATGAAACACTTGTTTCAAATCTCAGACAGCAGATTTCTACTAAAGAAAAAGATATTGTCAGACTCAATGAGGAAATCGATGGCCACAAAAAGTCTATTGATAATCTGGAAGAGAAACTCAGACACAGTCAATTGAAAGTCGAGAAAGAGTTGTCCACTCAGCAAAAGGTCACCGCTGAATTAGACAGGTATGATATCCAATAGAAATTAATTCTTATCGCCTGACATTGTCAAGTAATTTTTTCATTAGCGGTTCTTGGTGCTGTCAGTGTAATTAATTGCATTCTCGTGAAAAATAATCTGTCAAGACGTCTCCACATTGCGGATATCCATATACTCCTTTTTCGGGGGGGGATATCTTCACACTGTGCAGATCCATATGCTCCACGTTGGGAGCGAACATGGTAAAAAAAAAAATACTTCAACGGTCATTGATGCAATTTGAAATTTGAGGTTCAAGTGATCAGCCTCGTTTATTCATCCAAGTTGTGGTGATATTTAAGTATCAATGAAATTCTTTTATATTTCAGGTCGAAGAACGATGTCCACCGATTGAAAGCAGAATTGCAGTACAGCGAAAACAGGCGGTTGAAGTCCGAGGCCTCTGTTGAGAGATCGTTGAGCGAGGCAAAAGCATCAGAAGCGTCTCGCTGCCAGGAGAGAGAAGAAAGGGTGCGGTTGGAAGTCACCTTGCAAGAAAGAGAGAAAGAGTGTGCCTCTTTACAGAATGTATGATTATTTTTTTTTATTTGTGTTTATTATTTTTGAACACTTCTTAAATATTTTCTAGACATTAATTAAAAATACTTATGTTAATAATTCTTCTTCTACCTTATCCGCTTTCTATATGGTGCATATCGCTGCCACAATTATCTGATTGTTTAATAATGTAAATGTTAAATCCGATAGCAAATACAAGTCAAATCTCTTTATAATGAATAAGGAAGTAACGAAATTTCTAGTATAATATAATTCTATTTTTGTCCCAAGCAAACATTCATATAATATGTAATAATATTTTTCCTTGTATTCAGTATTATGAAACAAAAAGTGTGGTCACACGAGTTTCATTATAATGAGATTCAATCGATAGAAAATTAAAATAAACATTATTCGAAAAAGATTTTTTTAAATTTTGTCGAACAAATATGCTAGGATCAACTGAGGAACCTTGATGGATATTGAAATTATTTAACAAAGCAAGAAGTCACCAACCTGGGTTTTCTAGGCTTGTAACGTTGAGGTCTTTTTTTTTATAGAATTATGAAATGTTGAAGGCGGCCTGCTCCATTTTAGAAGAACAACTTGTCGATTGTGAAACGGTTATTGATCAACAGGAACAAATGGTCAAAGCATCACAGGTAACCTATTTTCCACCAGATACTTATTACAACTTCTTCTTTGACTATATTCATGAAGTCAACCTTGAATTACCTGTCTTAAATTAAAATGTAAACTTTGATAATTTATGCATTTTTAATTGTTTTACGTTCAAACTTAACATGCAGTTGTAGAATAGTTTTTTACCAAGTAAATGTCAATGCATTTTGAAATGTGTTTCTGTATTTACACTTAATTTGCAGATAAATGAATATTTTTTGATAACTTAAAATTTCTGGGTAAGCATATAGTAAAGTAAGTAAGTAGTAAGTTGGTCCCCGGTTAGCGCAGTTGGTAGCGTGCGTGACTAGCGATCCGGGGAATGCGGGTTCGA
>JAGVSQ010000078.1:0-56788 GCA_022683975.1 Rhyacophila evoluta
TTGGTAGTATGTTATATGTTCGCTCACTGCCCACATACAATGTAGCCTGAAGATGAAGATGATGAAGACCCAGGTCGCTAAAAGTGATCTCACATATGGGAGTTTACCAGTTTTAAATAATTTATAATTTATAATTAATTTCCATCAGTCAAACATATTAATTATATAATAATAACAATGGCTTTCAGCGTTAATCAGTAGTGCCTAGTATAGAAATGACATGACTGGAGTGACTCCTGATAGAGGGCAATGTCTGTAAAGAGATTTCCGGTAGTCGTGACGTTACAGATCACCGTTGCACGCATGCGCACTGCGGGAAATATTTTTCATTATCTATCATCTACCTGCGCACATACTTACCATTAGTGCAATACATAATAACAACTTAGTTATTACGCTGCGCCTTGTAAATATACCACATCATTTACTCTCTCCTGATTGGCGTAAAAAACAGTCGATACATTCCATGAATGTAATTATATATTATTACAATATATAATTATATGAGATACACAGGATTTAATGTCAACATAAGAAATTTTAAAATTTTACTGTTACTCGTCAGATTGTTTTGCTCCGGGATCGGTCGTCATAAATCCCCCGATCTATCAGGTATCCAGTTTTACATTTACGTAATTTCAAAACATGTTCAGCATTTGAATCGGCGGCTCTTTCCCTTACTAACTAGTGCTAGACCATCAATAATACGATACGAATTCATACATTTACAGGACATAAATACTTAATTACTGAAATCCTGATAGAAATAATGTTACTTTATAATATTTACTTCGTTTTATAAACCTATGTTATTTTTTAGTATGTTTTAAAATACTTAACTCTGTTCTTATTATATTTCGTGTTGTGAATGTATTGAATTAATCATTCGTACAATTTCGAACTTAAATAAAAATAGCTACTGGTAATAGTACAACAAGTATTATGTTCTTACATCACGTTGACATAATTTTGTTGTTTATTTGACATAGTACGAGGGCATTGATTTGAACAGGAGAATAGAAATCTTCCGAAAGATAACTAGATGCATCGCAGATTCGTCATTATTCACTCGTCATGCTAAAATATACTTTTTATCGGAGTTACGAATTACTGCGCTTCATGTTAATTTACTCGGACAATAATAATATTCGTATATTGTGTTGCGAAACACTTTTATAATACAAGTCATCATTTTTACATATATACATAAAGCAAATCAGTACATAATCTATAAATTACGTGATAAAATGAATACTCCCTTGTAAAATCTCATAGCAATATTACTGTAAACTGCGACACTATCGACCTAATATTGGATAAGAAGAAATACAATTTATTAACATGTATTTTTATAACTTTCATTATTAAAGTTTTCGATCAGAAGTAAAAGAATAATACATACCGAGTATGGAGAAACAACATGCCGCTTCCAAAGAGCCGACTCTAAGCTTAGCTCTGATAAATACAACCTTCAAATCGTGCACCTGTGCTTGAAATTGGGAAGTTATCCCGTTTGTAAATCCCTTGGTATCAGGGGTTGCGGATTTAAGTGCAGTGGCAGAATAATAATTAAAAAAAAAAAATAGCAAATAATTGCATACAATTGAAAATCGATCTCATTGCAAATACCCGACCAAATTTTTAATAATTTGTAATAAGTATGTTGTAATGTGTACCTACATAAGAAATTTATAAAAAAAAGTATCGCAATCGGTTTTGTGTATCAACATTTTAATTTAGGGATAGGTTGGCTTACTTTTTACTTGGCAATTGCGGCATATAATGTTATTGAATTAATTAGTACCCAGTTACTCACAGAAGTGTGCAATAAAAGCAATACTGGAGTTATATAATAAAGTCATGATGACTCTTGGAACGTAGTCGAAGTTAAACAAACGAAGCGAGTTGAGCGCCGTTGGACCGACTATGAAAGTCTTCGTTCACATTTCTTTTCGAAGCCGTGTCGATACAATAAATTCTGTAATTGAAACGATCGATTTTCATTGTCTTATGCATAAAAGAGAAATTTTATTTCCAAACCGTCAACAGGGCAGGCGGTGGAAAGTCAGCGCCTAAACAATAAACGAAAAAAATCATATCGCTCGCTTTCTTTGCCGAGAAAGTGGGCAGCGAGTACCGACAATGGTGAAAAAAATGTATATACAATAGCAAAGAAAACAGATCTCTATTTTCATTTACGGCGGTGAGAATTACGAGCACGACTTACGTGGTTTTTATTTTATTTCGTGCTGTAATATCCATACTAATCCACATATAATATTTCAGTCACTGCCGTTTATTGCAGTCACAATTCTATTCATGACAGCTTGACGTAATATAAAAAATTAATACAAGTATATCCGAAAATACGACCGTAATAATTATGACCGATAATTATCTTCGGTTGTGTTCTGAATAAATTGCAGTGAAATACAACGTTTTTTTATGGGTGTCCTGGAATGATGAAGATGATGTAAAATTGATAATATAAATTTCCTCATGTCTATTATAGACGGCTTCTCTGGATTGCTTTCTTCTGTCGGAAAATGTCCGGTGTCCTAATTGTAATAATTAACAGCTTAACGCCCGCAATTTTTTGCTGCATAATGAACTTAATAATGAAGTACCGATATGATATATAAAACGTTATCGTTGAGTATTGCAATTAATAAGTCAGGTGGGACGCCAAGAGAGCACTTCGCCTCCCATTGTAAAAAATTCGGGCTCGTTTCGCGCACGATCTCATTCTGTCCCTTCTCTTTCTTGTGCTTTGTTTTAATAGTCGGACAAAGGAACTTTTTTGGGCCAAAAGCGATAATGGTCGGCCGGTGGTATTATTGACGGCGCACAATAAAGTGCATTGTTTAAAGATTTACCGTTTAAAATTAAGCATATTATATACGCGTTGGACGAATATCTTCTTCATTATGTGTGCACATGCATTCGATAAATGTGTACCGATGATATTGCATTATTCCCGACGAATCAGCAAACTCTTATTCTTTTAACTGCAATTCCTTGTATCCTTTTCATAAGATTTATGACGGAGAAAGCATTCCGAGTATCCGTCCTTTTATTATTCGAATTTTCCGATAATAATATAATATGGCAACGATATTATGAACATGCTTCATTTCAAAAACTGCAACACCTTTTATTCTCATCATTTTGTGTAGATATTTTTAAATTAATAATTAAACATATACGTAGCGCATAATTTATCTTATCTCTAGCAGATCTGAATTACCTGTCATTTTAATTTCTTCTTCAGGTTATATTAGGTTTCATCATTTCGATTATCCGATCCTTTTGTAGTCCGGTTGTAGTCGGATGGTTGGTATATTTTATTTTACTATGTTAAATTTAATTAGCGTTAGATTAAACATGGATACATATAATTATATATGATGCATAATATGTAGTTGTATTTATGATCGATAAGATTAAGAAACTAAAATTCGTATCCATGCAATTTGCAACAATTTCATCCGACCAGTTTGTCGATCGGTGCATGGTCATTTATGTTGTTATTTCAGGTCGCTTACGATAAATATCTGTTGCATGACGGTTGTCAGTGGGACGCGGGTGATGCAACGAGAATGTTAATAATTTTACTAACATTCCCGTGTTATATAAAGGATTATTTAATATCTCTGTTCGCGCATACTCTGCGAGTCCTAGTTTATTGACCCTCTAGTGGTGTTTACGTATCGGTCAACACGTATGCAGACCATACTACAATCATTGGGTACCTACCTGCTGCCATTTCCACTCTGTGAACTATTTCTGTGATCCATACCATAGTCATCTATCTTGTCGTAAACAAAACCATGAGCCAAGTTTTGGCGTTTCGTCACATCGCTCGCAAAATAACCATCGTTGACAGACACAAATACATTTGCCACAGCTGTCTCATCTCACATTTTTATTTTAATTCGTAATGACACACAACTTTTATAAATAATACGCACGCTTATCGCTTTCCACGTGCTTAATGGAATTTTAACAGTATTAAATTGGTGGTTTTCTTGAACCCTTTATGAAGTAAAAAATATCAACCATATCTATGTATAACCGTATTGCTGTGACAAGCCCATCGTAAAATATCGGATGCCGTTTCTATCAAGTATCGTTCAGCACCTTCATAAAATGAGCGATATGTTTGTGTATATATATATTACAGTGATAAGCTAGATTCTTATGCACCTACATTTTATTATACATCATCACTGTTATTAAAAATTATACTGAGACAAGAAATCATGTGATTTATTGCACAAGCGATTTAATAGAGGCTGGCTGTGTTAATTTTGTTTATATCTTGACCTGGGGACAGGTGTCTGAAGGAAATTTCTAATTTATTATTACATTCGACTCCGTCGAAATTTTATCTCATTTCATACAATGCGATTTCGCCGACAGGCCAGATCTTCTAAATAAAAACTATTTTACTATAATTTACATTCATTCACACGCTTTTATTTGTAAACAATCAAATACAATTATAGATTTTAATCAAATTAAATCGCATAGTTAACATTATTCCACGGTGTCGTCGAGACGTTCGTTCAATTTAACGATATTTTTTTTCATGGAACATCACAAGTATTCTTTTAAATTTCTGCATTTAAGTGGCTTCTTCTTGTAAAAATGTAGCAGCTACTACCAGTAGTGTACTAAAACATCATCGAATTAACTTAATATTATACATAATTTAATTTATAACCTTGTAATAGAGATACGGCTGTGAAATCGTTTTGTGTAAGACGATAAAAATAACAAGAAATATTCCTGATATTATGATATTTGATATACTTGAATGTTCTATGTTTACTTTCTATATATAATTTTAAAAATATGTAAACAAGTTGATATTTGAAAACATAATTAGAATGTTAATTACAATTGTTAGATAATATTCTTTTAGATGAGACACAAATGAAAATGTTTCTTTTTAAAAAAAGAACAGGAATTTAAAATTTGAATGAAGAGAATTTTAAATTTAAATGAGCATTAAATTTGGCGTGTATGTTCCCGCATTCGGCTCAGTTCGTTGACCCGGCGCAGACTTTACAAGCGCCAATACTCAGTTACACACACCGTACCGTATTTATCGATCTCACAGAAATAAGGATAACTTTTTTCCTTAAAATTGTCAAACTTGTTATTTTTATTTGAGATTTTTTTTCTTGTTGCTAACGAACAATATTGACCCACTTCTCCGATATCGATAGTTTTGGAATTAAAGTGTTAATATTCACCCAATTTCGTCGCACGTTTTGACCGTTTGAGATTATAAGTTCACCAAATAATGATTCACATACAAATATAATTATAGTACTATTATTTAGTTGAATCAAAGTAACCTATAACTGCATACACAAATGTATACTTGAATGCATACTGATTATATCCTTCGCAGACTACTGATCTGAGATAAGTCAATAAATAGTGGGCATTTACGAACTACAATAGTATGGACGTATTTTCATGTACACTGCAAATTTCATCTTGCGAATTGTGGAATTGTTCATAATGTTTTTAAAGTTTCCTCGTTTTATCCGACTCCCGAGGTCAATCGAGATCTGACCCTTTATTATGGACTCGCATCTAATGTACCTTCATTTCGCACGTTCTATCATTGAGATAATTTTCAGAGCACGCGCCGCGTATAACATCCCATATGTATGCAAATTCGCACCGTTGTCGCTTAGCCGAAATTGTGCAAAAATTTCGAGAAAAAAGTCCAAATTCATTTTTAAACGCAGGTTTTAGTATAACAGTGTTCTGTGTGCCGCAAAAAAACGATCCGGTCGTTGCCTTCAAATGGGGCTAATCATTATTAAAATGTGTGTGTATTTACACACAAAAGACACAAAACACGTTAGTGATATCATCACTAATAACGGATTCTATTTAAAGATTATGTACGCATTTTTACGCACTCGTACACATTACATTATTTGATTTGTTAATTTTTGACTAATTCATATGATAAACATTATTTGTTTCACACGAAAATTATTTTCTTATTTTAATAGCTTTTAGCCAGAGATTAAAAATATATTATCAAATCGATTACAATAATAATGATCGATCACAGTGATATTGTAAATAGCAATATTTATTGTATACAAATTATTTATGGGTTAAATATGTAGCATGATTAACTAATATAATTAATTATTTGACCAAATTAAATAGATAATTCTTTGGTATAAACAAGTTCTTTAAATATAATTTACCGCACGGTTATCAGATTCTTATTATTGTATGATATGTTTGATTTTCGCTGAAATTGTCTGTCCCACAATATTCGCCGTATTTCAGCGTAAAAAAACCTCTCGCGCTAGGTCAACTGGCAGCTCAGTTCGTCGACCTCTGGCAAAACTGAGTAAGTTTAACTCTAGTAGACTGTATTGTAATGCACTCTGTACTAGTTACGACAAACTTGTAGTAGGCAAGATCTTGTCACTGGGGACTTGTCGATATTGTAAGCGAAGTTCACCGTATCTTGATAAATATTCAGTCATGCGACTTTTGAATCGCTTTCATCGCGTAATCCTTACATCGACACTGTTCCAACTTTATGTAATATTATCGTTCCAACACGAGATTTAATTAGGACTATATTTTAATCGAATATAGCCGTAAATTTAAGTTACCTACAACAATGTTATGCACGTACATTTGAGTATACGAGTATAGCACTAGTCCATTCCTTTTGTCTAAAAATAAAAACATTTTTTTATATTTTTATTACACGCGTTATTTTTTTTATATTAGATCTGTAAGTGGAGTATATGGACATGCAGGCACCTCTATAAATCCTTGTTACCATCAATCTTTCCGCGTCTTCCCAGGTCATGCCGACATTCCGTACATAGTATTTATCGACCATCGTTTGAAAGAGGCAGGTCAGGTTAAGACTCTCTTGAGACATCCGCAGCAGGTGGCCGATTCAGGACTACCATTGTATCTTTACTCTTACACAAATGTAATCAATAAATGGCCGAAAATTGAGACAGCTTGTTTTATTATGATGGCAATTATTTCAATGAAAAAAATCACGTCAAATCATTACAGCAAGTTACGAATAGAAAATTGACAAATTAATCAACATTCAGATCCCTACGAAGGATTGCTTTTTAATGCTCACCACGTGTTTTAATTCAGGTTATGTTAGTTTTAATGTATTATTCCAAATCGTGAAACTTCGTTACGTGCGTGAAAATGTATTACATCCGATGTTCACAATATGCCCTGCCGTAAAACAGAAACAAAGTAACAGTGTATTAAAGTAGGCTTATTTGTTTGTTTATTAAAAATTCGGAGGTTATTAACCTGTAGAGCTTACTGCTGGCATGTAAACCAAACATATTTACGTTCGACTTCATTCGGGCAAAAACTGACGTTCGAATAATTACGAAGCAATTAGTTTTTTATGTCACGAAATAAATAATGACGTTCGGAAACAATTTTCAGCATCTCTCATCATATTTTCTGTAAATATTTACGTGAAGAATTAATAATTACTAAATTACCATTATCGAAGAGTAATAAAAACACCTTTAAAAACGTATTCGTTTTAGTCTGCCAAATTAAAATCAACAAACATTCGACTTGGGACACTATTGACTTAAAAATGCTACCGTATGTCACCGGCCTAGTGTGTTCATATACGTTACGCACATCCTAGATTCTTTTTTATTTATTCCTTTTAACGGTTCTGAGTCTAATTTACGACATTTTTAACACGTCATTTTTAGTAGGTTTATTTACAGTTAGTGTTAAGCACATTCCTGTGATTCATGACACTTAGGTGAGCTGTAAATGGGATTACAAAGATAATGTGCTCTAAAAGATACATATGGACACTTCAAACAATAGACATGTGGATTTACCTAATTACTGTAATTAACGCGTTTTTAGTATTGATTGCGGATATTGACCCCGACCAAAAATTTCGTTAATAATATGTGGTTTTAAAATTAACCAATTACTGACAATTATGAGTGTTTTTTTTAGAATTTTTAATTTTCTGACGTCTTCCAATAATACGGTATATTTAATTTTATTGTTCCGGTATACAATCCTTCTTTCATACGAGTGAGAATTTATATAAAAATGTTTAATAGAAACAAATTAAAACAAAAGAATCGCAAATATATATGATGTTACAACGGTTTTATATGCACATTTCTCTAGGTTTATTTAAAATCAGTAGTTCGCGAAGGATATAATTCATTATGCATTCCAGTATACATTCGCCTATGCAGTTACAATGCAGTTGTGTATATTATTGGGTAGGCAGATTTAAGCTAAATCAGCTGGTAATAACTCTTCATGTAGTATTTCCATAATAATTTTCTAAATTCAATTTATGGTATCCATATAAATCCTCTTTGAATATTTGTCTTTGTGTTTTTTTAAACTACCTGCTTCTTTTCGCAGTTTAATTATAATCTTTCTGACGCATCTTTTGCGAACTGTGCATATAGTTATTTTCTTTTATTTGAAATAAAACTATATTTAAGAAATGGAAAGATCGAAAACAAATTATTATATTATATATATAATAGTTCAATCATGGTATGACTGGATAATGATTAAAAAATATAGAGAACAAGTAGTATGAGAAAGAATTAAATAGCTTTCTGAAAAAAAAAATGTAATGTGAATTGGTGTGGATTCGTTTTTTAATTTGCGCAAGGGAACATGTGGCGGGAGAGAAGGTAAACGGAAACCATGCTCGTGGAAGCACTAAGCGGCAGGCGATCCGCCCACAGCCCACAGCCGCCGTGACCTATATCTGGCCAGGGCGGCGGCATAGTAGGAGTATTGTAGCGGTCGTTGACTCCTGCGGCGGCCCGCTCCCCGCGCCGCCCCTCGCGCTTCGCAGGAAGGTCGCCGGGGTTCGCCGACCCCTGCTCGACCGACAGTCGGCCACGCTTCCTTGCAGCGCCGCTGCACACCTAGGCGATCAAATTTTGCTCGACTTCGAAACCGCTCACTACTTTACGACTCTCTTCCAAAATGCCTTACTTTACTGTTATGTCAATTGGAATCAAATGGATTCCTTTCCACTTTTGTATCGGCCCTTTCTGACTCTTGTTACATTCGCTAATTTACAAAATCATATAATAATTACATATAGCCAATATGTCTTCGAAGGCCAAAAGGAATTAAGTGATTTTTAAATTCTATTTTAATTTTAAAGAAACAATAAGTTTCTTCCATATATAATTGAAAGAAAAAGTTAAATAATTGCAAGGAAGTTGTACTCAAAGACAGTTGTTCTAAAAAAAACACTATTTTCGCTCTCCTGAAAAGTATTGTTTTATTATACACCCATTTTTTTTTAACACGTACTTGGATTAAAAATTTATATTTATGGTTCCTCTTAGAAAAGGGGAGATTGAATGACAGCAGCTCCTACCAGTACCCGAGTAAGGAAATTTTAATAGATGACATTAAATTCTCTCACAAGCGATGGTGTGCACATTTGAAACTGCGTTGCGAAAAGTAATAAAACCATCACAGTAAACTCATTGCGGATTTGTTTTAGTGGGAAAGCAGTACAAAAATCCTTTATTACATATTATGTTAAAATTAAAAAAAAAATGTACGTATTTACAAATAATAAAATATTTTATACATTGGTTATTACTTGTTGGATATTATTTGCCATCACATTTGCATTATAAAATTATTCGGAATTTTCCGGGTGGAAGTAGTGCATCCGTCTCTAAAATGTGTAAATCTTCTTCCACGTATCGCCGGTCAATTGACAGCAAATCCATTCATTCGGGTATTTCATGCATGATGTCATAATCGCTGCGCCAGTCGTTGACCTGAACCAGGTAAAACATGTTTACATTCCTATTCGGGGAAACAATATTTCTGGAATCCGCCGCGTTTTACCGTTCTTGTTATTATTTATATATCGGATAGGCACGGCATGAGCAATCGGTCTACCAGGAAAGCATGTGACGACACGCACACTCGAGCGCCTCACCGACACATGCGCCCGGCTAACTGCATATCGCGCTGTAGGCTCGCAAATAGATCGCTGCGCGGCCTATGTGGGTAAATAGAAGCTTCTGGTTCATTGACCTACTGCAAAATATCTTTGCGTTCCTGCGCGCCGGGTCACCGCTGACTTCTCCTCCCCCTTCCTACTCTCTTCTGCCTCAGCTAACGTCTACCTGACATTCGCCCGGGAAACTCGAAACTTGGATGGAATTCCAGCATTGTAATTTTCGACAATACATATTTTCTTCTTACGTCTATATTTGTAAATTATATATTATAAACGCGGATACGTTGCACTCATCTCAACAAGTTTTAAAACTAATTACAGTTCGACCATTTAATGAAAAAAAAATTACAAGATATTCAACAAGAAAGCGTTGTAAATAGCGGCACACAATGCACTCAAACAACTACTGATTGATAAAAATACATCAATAAAAATATTCATGAAACTCGCTCACACTCAAGTGGGACATGTCGACAGATAGCGAGCGTTTCGCTCTCCGTATTCATATAATTTTGTAAGGATTGTTTGTCTATACATCATCATGGCGATAATCCATTGATTCAACTATATCGATAACAATAATTTACTAATATATGTAAATATAAATTTGTCTTCGTTTTTGATATTCAATTTAAAACACGGACGAGCTAATAATGAATATCAGCGTATCCCGTATTCAGATGAATTATATGACTTTACATATTGTGTCGTACTTGAATTGGACAATTTTTCTATCTATAAAATAAATATAATTAATTTTATTTCGTTGGTGGAAACGTTTGAAAATAGCACTACACGATGCACATAACGGAAAGACAATTTATTTGCCGCGGTCGGCGGTGGTTGCATGGTCTTCTTGCATTCCGCTCTCGATTCGAATCGCCATCTTCTGCTGGGTTGGGAGGTGAGATGGTATCCGAATCGAGAGCGGTCTGCGATCATGACGCTTCGGGATGGATGTCGAGACATAAGTATGCTTGCAGACTCGCCTCGCGAGTTCACTGAGACTCTTCCGCGTTTGCGAAAAAATCCAAGAAATCAGTTGCATTAGGTCAGATGCTGCCAAGATTCTACTAGTATTTATAACTGTATCGTTAGTACCAATAATTTCTTTCTAGCCTACACTAACATAACGAAATAGTATTCTTTATATTACGGAAAACAATAAACACAAATTAAAAGAAATTCATACATAGATAAAATTTAATTCTCGACGTATTCGCAACTAATAGCTAGTAAAAATCGAAATGATTATGGTGCGTCTTTTCCATGATACAATTCTCAGTTATCTCACGCGTCTTGCACATATTTTATCAAAATACATAATCCCAAATTTCAAACTAACATTACAAAGAAAAGAGCTCGGTTATCATGTGATTGATTAATTTTGAACT
Organism: Rhyacophila evoluta; assembly: GCA_022683975.1. Classification (NCBI taxonomy): domain Eukaryota; kingdom Metazoa; phylum Arthropoda; class Insecta; order Trichoptera; family Rhyacophilidae; genus Rhyacophila; species Rhyacophila evoluta. Next base: position 11,437 of record JAGVSQ010000078.1, read on the forward strand.
TTGGTAATTGTTCCTCACTTTTTGGGGAACTGCAGTCCAATCTTACTTAGCATTGGAATTAAGGCAATGGTCGATTTGTTATTATAATTTGTATTCATATGTTTTAACGAGTTTTTAATTTTATTTATTATGATTATTGTAGAATATCATTTTAGTTATGGTCCCATATATTTATTATTGTTTAAATCTATATTAATCATCGTGCTTATATTTATACAGTAATAGTATTGTAATGTAAGTGTATTATTTATATTTGTCCACCGCGGAGAGTTAGAAATAAGCTAGTTTAACATGCATGTAATGTACTATAAAGAAATGTTTGATTTATGAGCGAAACTGAATTGTGTCACTTGTATTATGTCGAATTAATTTGCCATGGTTATTTTCGGAATAAAATAATTATCTGTCGATTTTATATTCTCTGCACATGCAACACAACGAGGAAGTCGAGCTGCAGTCGTTTCGCTCTGGCAAATGCAGTTTCTCACGTCATTTCTTCAGTTAGCTAGTAGCAGTAAGAGTTCAGATATTTATGCGACTCTACTATAATAGTAACGACATCGCAATGAGGCGGGGGTTGCAACACTATGAGATATGTACCGCAAGAAAGTATTCATTCGCGCAATAATTGGCAACGCTTAAATTAAAACTCTTTAAAAACGATTGCCATCTGATGAAATCTTTAGCCGCTTTTTATCTTAGCGCTTCCTCGATTCAAAACGAATTACTCACTATTGCATTCAGGTGTATTTATTTTAATAATTTAAAAATCTATCGAAGAAAATGATAAACCAACAATGCTGACATCATAATATGAACTTAAACCCCGAGGTGCAAAACTACATTTTATCTAAAAACAAGTTCATAAAATCTGGTTAGTACAGTTGGTGCTTTTGCAGAAAAAAAGTATAACAAGCGAGCCACACCTGTCAAAAAATTGAGACTGAGATGCATAAAAAACACTTGTGTACCATTTACTGCAATTTTATTGTCACAGTTGTTTTATTTTGATATTATGCTATTTTCTTTATTATTTCATTAAAAAAATGTTATTTCAATGCAATTATAATAAATTAATGGCAAGCCAATGAGTGTTGAAATCCACAACATACTTTTTAAATTGTAGACAAGCCACACATTTGGGTGTATTCAATTTGTTTTCGATTTATCTTTTGTATAAAATATGTTATACATATTCATATACTAATTAAAGAATGATACCGATTAACGTATATTTTTAATGATATATTTATTGTCTGTATATTTTAACTAGGCTTTTGTGGCCTCATATTTACTGTGCAATAACTCCTTCAAAATACGTTCTGGAGCCGTTCTTATTACAGTTAAAATTATTTAACTAGAATCGAGGCATATTGAAAATAACGTTAGAAGTTTTGTGGCCGTATACCACTATTTCCCATTAAAATTTAATGACTTATGAATGATGGTAATAATATTGTTTACGCCCACAAAATAAAGCTTTCTTAACATATTTTGTAAGAAACAATACTTATAATATATGATTGAATAGTAATAACAATATCGAGTGAGTTATTTACTTGTGGGTATTATAATGTAACCACAGTATATTGGAATTTATTCTTCATTTTCGATACCAAATCTTTTGCAATTTACGGTTAATGAACGAGACCATTCTGTCAATCTTAATATTATTAAAGAAACCGTTCAGTGAACCGTGGGTGTTACATGATTGTATTCATTATTATAGTTCGATATCGTTTTATATATAGTGCAATAACTCGCATAACTGAGTCGCGTGGCTCGTTTTCCGCATGCTTGTTGACCTATCGCGAAGACAGTTGTCGCATCGCATCGCGATGTCGGTCGCCTGACGCCATACCAGTTATCTTCGGCCAGCGTCAGACTGGATCTACTTCTTCTCACCACCGGACCTGCACATCCGCAGGCATTCAATGCGAGAGTGGAAACAAAATGGAAATTGACGCGGTCATCATCCTGAGACGAATTCACATTCGCAACATACTATTATTTGTTCATATTTTGAGATTTTCCACTTTTTACATATATTTATCTATGAAATAATATTTCCACATTGCTTAATAATTTTTTTATGAATCAACGCATCTTTGTAATCTTATAACAAACACATCAGTAGATTTATAGTCCTCATTCAAAAAATAAATTTTCTTCATCGTGCTATACTCATCTCATAACATGGACAAACATCACAGCTGTCTAAAAAACGATTATTACGAGAATTGTCGATCCGTTGTTTTCCTCTGGCATTCACAGCCGTTTTGCTGTTACAACAACATCTCCAATTATAAATGTATGATAATAAGACGACTGAAGTATTAGTAGGACCTGTTACCATTATACTGAGTGAACCCTACACAGCGTAGTTCGACGGTCACCCATTCATGCTATATCAATATGCCACATTATTTATCTGGTGTGATCGAACCGATACACAAATTGATTACTGTGTAAATAGCAGTAACTCAAGCCGGTAGATACGTGACATAAAATAAAAATAATTATCACTTGTGCTTAAGCCGACTCAGTGTTTACGTTAGATTTGCGGTGCACTGAACTCTTGTGGAAGAGCGAGACAGCGGCGGTCGTCCCGTTCATTAAAGAGTGCACTGTCCGATCATCAACCTACAGAAGTTTCAGACGTGCCCGGTGATATTGTGACGCGAAGAAACCAAGACGGATGGGTATGATGTCCGTGTCCGTTGCATATTTGCGGTACGTACAATACGCGTACGATTTTCCAAATCACGCAACCCACCGCTGATGAAAGTCTAGTTGGAGCGATTACTTTTATTGTTACATCGAACATAATGTCTCCTTTCTTTTAAATTGCTTTGAAAGTGGTTTGAAGAGTGCAAGGCAATCACACAAACCCGTCGATAGCATTATGTGAGTATTCAATGTATCAGAATTAACAAACACTAATACATATAACGTGTATTATATCATGTATACTATTATAATTATAATGAAATGGATTCTTAATTCACTGATCGAAAAATTAAACATAATTTTATTGCAAACTGCATTTCATCGAATAATAAACACGATTTTTTGTAATAAATGACTTAGGTACAATTTATTGGAATATCTTGAATTTAATTTTAATTTAATAAAACAGTTATCTGATAAGTTTTGAATTACAAATCAATAAAAAATACCGCGAATTCATCACACAATGCAAACAAATAATATTTTATTGTATAAATTATCTGCTTCTCTATTTTATATTAAGTATTATCTTGTAAATAGTTGTTTTTTTAATTCTTGCATATTCGAATATAGTATTATATGTAAATATAGAGATTATCAAACATTATATACTATATATAAATTAGATAATTTAAAAATGAGAACTTTCTTATTGATACAGGACAAACTACAATATTTATAATAATTATAGTCGCACGAATAATGATCGAAATAGCTGTCGAAAATACTAATCGATATGCAGTTCATTAGACACAAATTGAAATATGGAGTTCTACAAAGTGAACGATGATTCAGCGAATACTTATTGTTGTGTGGTGAATGTTTTTTTGTATTTTTAAAATACGCTTTTTTATTATTGAAAAAATTCAAACTGAAGACAAATAGATTTCCGCCAACTAAATTTTGACTTAATTATAATATTTTTTTATTAGATTGCCTTGTTTCACTCTCATTGTTATTACATTTAATAATTATGCTCTATTTTAATGGTTGACGACGTTAAGTAAACGTATTTATATTAAATACAGCACGAATTTATACAATAATTTATGAATATATTCATTTAATAAATTAAATCCGCTCTTATTATTTATTTATTTGCTATTAGCAATTGAAATGATATTATGCCACTCGGTTGTGCAACAGTCTTATGTGGCGCACGACAAAAAATAACACAACATTCAATGGAGATAAAACCATCTCTTGTTTGCCGTCATAAATATTCTTCGCTCTAGCGAATCTCATTCACAACACAGTTCTCAGGTAAAAGCAAAAAAGTACTCTCGCAGAGTGAACGATCTACCACATTCTACTAGCTCGTTATGGTATCGGCAGAAAGTAATTAGCTTTCTTTCAGCAAAGTTTTAGAACTTCTGACTATTAATGCAGACATTTATTTTCTTTTAATATTTAAAAATGAATAAAACAAAATTCTACACATAAATTAATTTGTTCTATTCAAGTTTTGACACTGTTATAATGACTACCGGTAATAGCTATCGACAATAATATACTATTTTTCACGTATACTTATTTTAATTACAATGTGTTCACCATTCGAATATATAGACGCTTTTCTGGTAATTAAATATAATTTTCGCGGTTAGCATTTTAATATGTAGGTTATTTCTTTGATAGTTTCGCCATTGTGGCATAAATATCGTACTCTTTTGAGAGTTTTTTTACTTGCATCATGTATGGAAAAAATGTTTACCTGTATATTAACAGCATTCCAAATTGCCAGTGTCAATAACATAATATGGAATGGTAGTAATTCTATTATTCTCATTGAAGAGAATGCAAACAGCGAAGTCATTTTGTTTCATTTGAATTCGGTTGCGTTACACTGTACACGAATAGCGTTTCGCAAAAACGGCAGGAATTAAATATAAAAATAATTGAAAGAGCCGAGAGTTGAACGTATCGTTGCACAGCTGCAGAAGGACGTTAGCAGTTTCAAAATTCTAGTACGAGCACCGCGTATTTTTGGCGGGGGATGGACGGATGGATTCGCAACGGCGTCGGGGCGCCGGCGCGACGGATCGTTGAGGTAGGCAAGTGCTCGCCGGCCGCGGAGGGGCGCTGTGACGTAGCGGTGACGTCACGCGAGCGAATATACTTTTCTGACGGCGGGATCAACGGCCGGCGGGTCGTTGCTCTTTGGCTTTGCATATCGGCGAGGTGCGAGTGCGGTTGCGTGCTGCACGTACGCGCGTTGCGTGCGTGTGTGTGCGCAGGACGCGAGGAGTCGCTTCCTCTGCTGATTAGGGCATTCAGGAAGAGCTGCCGCGGCCTGAATCGATCCGAATACCGTTTTCTACAATATCAAAACACTCAATCACTCACTCTTACCTAGCGAAGCTCACTTTGAATTCCATTTGTCTCTTCCATTTACAGTTAACTAGAATGCACATTCATTGAATTATTAAATAACTTACAACAAAACATAAATATACGTAAATATTAACCACGAGTTATTATTTCACATATCATATTTTATATTACATCACTAAGTTACTTCAGTATATTTTATTTTTTTATACTATGTTCGCTCCCAACGTGGAGTATATGGATCTACACATTGTGAAGACGACTTGACAGATTATTTTTTTACGAAAATGATTTGTCAGACAATTACTCAACCCGATGGGCAACTAGTCCTGCATTTTCGGATTTAAAAAATCCGACAGATGGGGATTCGAACCCGCACTCCCCAGATCGCTAGGCGCGCACGCTACCACCTACGCTACCAGGGAAACAATATATTACCCAAGTCAATGAATTGCTTGCCTTATTAACATCAATATATATGTATTAATTAGTGTGCGTATATTCATTAATAAATGTTAGCATTTATAATCTAATCTGAAATGATTGAAGAACCAAATACAGTTAATAAATGTGATTTAAAATAACAATGCTACATATCATTTTCGGGTAAAATACAACTTGCATGCTTAAAAAAAGTATTACCTGTGAATTTTAATAAAATTAATTTGTAAAATAATTAAAACACACGATTATGTTATGCATACAGCTGTCATTTCTGTATTATTTCAACAGGTATATTTTAAAGAAAATTAGTTATCGACATGGAACCAAAAAGTTTATCGCATATTTGGCGACATAGTTGTGATAAGGAAACGGGTTTTAGATTGTTGTATTTAACGTCTTGTGATAAACTTTTAAAACAGGAATTAATCAGAATTATTGAGCTAAAATGGTTATGAGGGATTCGATGTTTTTTTTTAAAATTAAAAATCGTTTATGTAAGTAATTTTCAGTTCATCGGCCTGGGCGGTATGATCGATCCAGCAGATGATGTCTGTTAGTTATCTATTATTGCTCCTCGTTTCCACTCTGAGAATGACGAAGCGATCCGATTGCAAGACAGCGCCACGCTCACTCAGAACAAAAATACCGAGAAAAAAATAAGCAAATGTCGGTCAGAAAAACAAATTCAGTTCCCGATAAGCGGTCGAGTTGTTTTTGAAATTTGAAAAATATTTTCTCGCGAAGCGTGCAACTTTTAAAGACCGAGAGAGTCATGCGGCGTTCGCAGCCGGGGGCGGGCGGAAAGCGGCCAATTTTATTTTTTATTTTTCTTGGTTAATAATAATGGAATGCAAATGCCTGTTCCCATTCCGGACACTGCAAATAGATCCCGATTTTCAATTTTCCGCAAATTGAAATTAACTACGCTAGAAACGATTGATTCATCACCTGAAATACTGTGGATAAATCAAGTTAAAATATTGTTTAAAATGTGAAAAAGTAATAGATTAACATGTTGTACTTTATGCATATATTTACCTATATCACACAAGATTGTGTATTAATTATTGTAGTTTTTCTAACGTTTACTGGGTGTATGTGTATAGTTTCTTCAATTAGCCGTAAATTTTATTTAAAAATACGTCATTTTATCATAATATATTATATTCACATAGGATGAAGATGTCACTTCCAGAAATGAAGTACATATATGGTTTTCCGTAATACATTTTACCATATGGGTTGTCAAGCGTTTGTTTAACCCATTGTGTAACAATTCCTACATTTTTAGATTTCTTTAAAATCCAGCCCGTAATCTACAGCTTCGAAACGCGCACGTTCACCTTTCAGCTACCGTAGATTTAGTTAGTCAGCGTTTATGTATATTTCGTTATTGCATATCATATAAATAAAATTTTATGTATATTTAACGTTAAATAAATATCAGAGAAAGGAGTGTATTAATACTCGATGGTACGTTGGCGTTTTTTAAGTTACGCGCAGCCTGATTTATTCGGTGCCATGGTCAGATTGAACAATATTGCTTGCATTATGAAATCAACTTTGAAAGCGTGCTTGCATTCTTTAGGAAAAAAATGACACTAATGTACTACGCTGTTATGATCGCACGCAATTAAAATTTATTAATTATGTACGAATATATTGCAATCGGTCCGTCATCTCGATGACCAATTGGTTAGCATTCGCGCTTTCAAATCGTACAGGCACACATTATATTATTAAAGCTCAAAAGTTCGAATTCCGAATTCACTTTACGCAACTTTCTAAGTACGACAATATTAAGATAGTGCGAGACCAAAAAAAGTAGGGCGCCGTGGGAAAATCATAATTCAAAAATGGCACCCCTACTCGAAAAAGTTTGGAAACCACAGGATTGATAGATTGACTGACAACCAATTTGTCGAAATAAGTCTTCACCTTTTGGAGATGAGCGGGCAAAAAACTGACGAAAATAATAAGACGTCCCGACAGATTTTTTTTTCACGAGAATTGTTTATTAGAGAGATTTGTTCAACCAAATAGTCATCGAGACCTGGATTTTTGGTTTTTTTTAAATCCGACAGATATCGGAATCGAACCCGCATTCCCCGAATTGCTACGCGCGCACGCTAACCTCTACGCTACCGGGGAGTTTTTTTTACTGAACTATAAATAATATTTACCATTAAGCGTGTATGTTATAGGAAATTGAATTTCAACTCGTTGGAAACTAAAATGTAGCGTTTTTATAATTATTAAATATTTTCATCCTGTGGATGTCAATTTTTTTAGTTTCATATAATAAGAAAAACTTTTCTTTATCGTTCATATCTCAGTAAGCAAAATCCGAAACATAGAAAGAGAAATATAACGTAGTATGAAAATAATCAATATTTTAATTTAGAGGTGTGTTATATGTTTGAAATGAGATTTATCAACAAGGCATTCAGAAAGTAATTGAATTATGATATAACGAACTGATTTACATTGTTGATATTTAAGTTATCATATCGGATTCCGTAACTCACGCGACACGCACGATCTCGTTACACAGATATTTTTTTCATATTGCGTATGAGTATTATTTAGACTATTGGCCATGTTCGTTAATTTATACCGATCGACAGGTATTTACCTATTTCCTCTCGAAGAGGAAAAAACAATAACAGTCTTATTATTTCGTTCCATCGACTCCAAATAACGGGAGATTTGTTCGTATCGGCTCGGCTGTGTGAGCCATTACGCGTCGCAGTTCTTTATTACTGCACGGATAGAATGAGTAGGAGATATCGTAGACCCCTTCTCTTTCCTCTGGCCCCTCATGGCCGGGCAATGAACCTAGGCCCTTCGGTCGGCTCCAGCCAGCTACGCGAACGAGGCAAGTCGCGGTGCTCCATTATTCACAGGTGGGTACGACAGACATGCTTTTAAGTCGTGAAATAATGTAACAGATTGTATTATTTATTAATTAACTACAGACACAATGTACTAACGTAATCAAAACTCGCAACTATAAACCAAATTACATAAGTAATATACCAAACGAAACACGGTAAAAAAACCTATTCTGTTCTCTATAAAATTTTAAAGTAAGGTTTTTTAAGAAGGATTAAATTATTAGTTCGGCTGTAGATAATGTCATAACCGAAATAGCTATCGACAAAATTAATTATAAATTAATATAATCAATCATTCAATTGTTAGATAAAGTGAGTTCAACCAATGCTAAGTAAATTAATAGGATCCTATATTTCTAAATAAAGATGATATCCTCAGATATGTTTGTACATAGTCAGTTAATCAATAGCCAGACACGTAAAGACGATAAAAGATTAAAAATAGATCAAAAGGTTTATGTTTAATTGGATTTGGAGTTTCATACTATTACTAAAATGACTCATAGTGTGTAAAAATACATACCAATGAATGATTCGTAAGTTATTTTAATCATAATATTGAATCACCATGCGATGAAGCATAATTTTATTTAGGTTGCAATTATTTTATTATTTTCTGTATCATCTGCACGATAATTGGTGATGAGCGCGTTGTTTTAATCATCGAGAACTCGTTTCGGTTCCTCGTATCCCATCGATGACTCATTCGGGTATCCATCGTTTCCATCGAATTCAGTCGCCCAATAAATGACTGGGTGGACCTGTTTTTCGGTTCAATGACTATCATACAGACTTGTCTGTTACTTTGTTGTCACTTACAAATTGAAAGCTATTATTTATAAAATCAAAGCCACCATTCAACATAGGACTAAGCCTACAAGAACTTTTTAAGCTTGGTGACATAAATTATCAGCCTCTACAATTTACATGTGACAGACTTCGTCGTCTCTTGATTTATTTATGATAGATACCCTGCTAGTATAATACAATAGTTTTATCATAATAATTAAATTCTAAAATATAGATTCAAAGTTATAGAGTAAATGCCATGGAAATTATAAAAAAACAGTGGCAATAAGTATTTAACATAATTTTAAAACAGAAGATATTTGAATATGACTACAAATGTAAAAAACGAATTCTATCAACACCCTTAATTAATATATTCGATTTTTGGTTGTATCGTGAGAATCATGTATTTTCTCCAGGTTTTCTGGACAGTGATTAGTAAGTGGGTGACTACACTTTTGGGTTCAACGCTGATCGTCCGCATAACAAATCGGCCACATCGCTGTAATCATTGAGAAACAAATCAAGTGGAAATATTATCTCCGATTATATAAATCGAGTTGACGAACGCAATGTGGGTTGGTGACCCGTTTCCAGGTCCCAGCCTGCGCTGACCAATGTTCGCGTACATCGGTGGAACAACAAAATGTTATGGTCACGTGTTTGCTGGATTCAAATCAATCAAACGTTGCACAGTTTCTATTTTGGAGGGATTTAAAATACATTTTCATTTTACATCAACGTAATATATGTCAGTCATCTGCAACGTAATTAACAATACGATAATTTAAAATCTTATAAGCAATATTTGGAATTTCAGAAAGACTTCGAGGCATAATTGACTATGTCAATTTTTCACATGGCAATTATGAATAAAAAATATATCTTCTATACGAAGCATTCTTATCAGTCATTGCACCGTATTATTGCAATTATTTGCTGTTATCAAAGCGACCCAGAATAAGCCAAATACCTAAATATATATATTTAATATACAGACGTGTATTATAGTGCAAATTTCGAATAAAGATTTATCAAGAAATTATTTTTTCAATTCGACCATATCAGCAACCTAATTCAGAAGATTTTTTTTATATAATATAAAAATGAATTGCACATTGATAGTGGGTCACTTATCACTTAGTCTTTTTTTGTTCCGTCTAATATTCAGGGTTGAGATATTATTTTTTTTAAATATTATAAAAATAGGAATTAAGAGAAACAAGTGTTCGTCGAATGAAATGTTTCATAATAAAGTCAATTGAAGCAATGAATATAAAATTATTATGTTCCTATAACGGTCAAATAAATTACCTTCTCATTTTAACTTACAATCCAGATATAGAGCAATGATTTAATTTGTTTACTCGTAACTCGAAAGTTTTTTTGCCGTCGTTAGTTTCCAGTTCATGCATGAATCATGCATCGTATTGGTCACACTGTAATAGAAGCCAGGTATTTAATTTCGATCTGTTCGTCAATATTTTTCAATCAAAGCGTGTAAATTATTTTGATAGTAAATTTGTAAAAACGCATGAATGAGTTGTAGTGATCGTCGTATCAGGGCAGCAGGGAGTGCAGAAGGCGGGAGGTGCTGGGCGCCACACGAACCCGAGTTGCGCAACACAGCTCTGTTGTCTATGTCGGTCGACAAACTCCGAGAGTCGATGACCGATTAAACGAGCGGGCCATTCGGGATACCCTCTTGCTTGCTCCTTCCCTCTTGCCTAGACGTGAATTTGGTTCGAACTAGTAGGCCACTTCTGGTCATTTCTTCATAATGCACCTACTTACTCTTCCCTCCGTAAGGAAAACTGAACATGTATTCCTTCTAAGAATAGAAACTCATTTCATAAATTACATTCACCAGGAATTCATAGAAACGGAAGAAAAAGTCACTATTAATATGGTAATGTACATGCTTAAAATACAGATTTAGCATTATTATATTCTTTGACTTGAATGAACGGTAGTTGGAATTGCAATTGAAACGAAATACGGATGCCATAAAATTCTCAAATTTGCTTCAAGCTTAAAAATTCATGGTTCAAGCCTTGAAATTTGGGCTTGGGGGCATGGGGGCAGTAATTATGTGATTGATTCTACATGATATTTTTTTTAGCAAAGTCATGTACTTTTAAATTCACCCATTTGATATATCTAATTGAAAGCTTTATAATTTAAAAATGAAATATCAGTTGCATTTTTTTAAATTGTCCATTTTTACTCGATTAGTCTGAGTAGGATTACTTTTTTCTAAAACATTGTGTTGAATGAAAATAGAATCGTCTAAACCTACCGTCACTTTTCATTTTATTGTATGGAAAATACATTTCAAAATTTTTATATTAACAGCAAATTGTGCACAGAAACATGCACTCAATCCGCTATCCTTGGCGGATTATTCAAAGCGATACGATGTCACAATTAACACATCGCCGCCGCACCTGTGCCCACCGAAGTGACGCAATGACCGCGTCGCCGAATTCGCTCATTCGTTCGCACGACCCAAAAAAATAGTTTTGTTATCTATTTTCTTTGATTCGCCATCCGTCAATCCTTGTTTTGTAGTAACAATTATGTCAATATGTGATAAGGCTTATGAGGCAGACAGAGGATTAGTTTTATTCGAACGCCAACCCAGAATTCTTTTTCTGCACCTGCATAATAATAAGTTCTTCACACTGCAATTAACGACTTATCCATGACGTATATGCTTCGTTACGGGTCGATAAATGATTGAAGATAAAATACAAGTATCTTCATTGAAAAATACGTAACGATTAAGCTCTGTATAGAATATAAAATTTATAATTTTGTTCTCAAAATATTTTTTTTTTGTGAATTGTGGAACTGATTTACGTGTGCTCGTTCCTGTTGCAAGAATTTTGTTGAAAACAGTGTCGCAGCATAACTTGAGAGTTGTACTGAAAAAAGTGTGCCATATTACACTAGTCGGTGAGTGGGGTCGATGAACTGCGTTTACCTTCAACGCGAAGCAGTTTCAGCTCAGTGAGACATGGTCGACCGGATTTGCTCTGGTAAATTCGATACAAAGGGCAGATTTAAAATATTTTTATCACTTTAGCGTAATAGTTTGCGACATATATTCCTGGAAAAATATATTTGCAAAATGATATCTGTCGCGGTGAGCGTTGCGCGGGGAGTGCGGTGTGACACTCTCACTTTCCCTCGGTGGGGCTTTGGAGTTCAGCGGCCTGCAAGTAGGCCACGGGGCCTCGGCCCCCGTACCTCCCGCTCTCCTCTACGTCTCCTTCTGGCATTTGACGTCGCGGGAGCTATGAACTCGCAGTTCACGTTAATGTTTCATACTGTGTGGACGTCCCTCCTCCGTTAGTCGGCTTTGTATTCTCAATCGGTCAGTTTGACGTGAAACTTCAACCGAGTGGGTCGTTTGTGTTACAACTCCGCTAAAAAAAGTTGTGTTTATTTGAACGATTAGAATGACATACGGATCTTGTGATTTGTGATGTTCTGTTTAACGCATAGTTTTTTGAGACAATATTAAATAATTTACTCTATTGTTATGGTGATGTTTTGACTGACGTTTTAAATTAGTCAAATTTAGTAAAATTATCAAAATGGGTTGCGTTTATAATAACGAGGAGCATTCGGCGCCGCAGGGTGATACGCTTACTAGGAAATCGGACCTATTGAAAAAAACCCACAGCGTGCTCGTACAAATGTTAGAATCGAAACCTCTCTTTGATGGCACTCAAGTGGAAAGCATGTCCAGTGATTCCGGGTGCGACAGCGATTCGGGGGGCGAAGCCTCCTGTCGTTGCGCGCCCCCTTCTGATTCGGAAATGAGCGACTGTGCTGACAATGATGATGATGATTCACAGGGCTTCTTCAGGCGGTCCATCCAGCAGAAGATCCAGTACAGACCGTGCACCAAGAACCAGCAGTGCTCCATTCTTCGCATCAACCGAAACCGATGCCAGTACTGTCGCCTCAAGAAGTGCATCGCCGTCGGCATGAGCAGAGATGGTGAGTCTTTTATCCATTTATCAACCATTTTATTTAGAATTTTCTATATTGCATTTTTTTTACATTTTTCAAAATTAAATGTCTATTTGATAATCGAACGTAATTTTTGGCAGATTATTTTATCCAGCCTGTTGGAGGTTTACCAACTTTTTCCATTTAATATATTTCGCGTTTGTGCCAAAATCCGAGTATGCAATCAATCAACTCCTAAAAGCCAAACGACGTTGAATAATTGATGAGTGACAAGTGGTAGGATAACAGAAGTTGAGTCGGGAGCGAGGAGGACAAGGAGTGGGGTTTGGAAGTGAAGCAGGTTGTAGCGCGTGCGCATTGGAGGCCGACGGTCATCCACCCCGACGACCTAAGGGTCCATCCGACCAACCTGGTCTGACACAAAACCCTGCCGCGGCCTGAACTGAACGCGACCTCGCGTACTCAACCTGCCTAGGGGTTTATCGAGCCACCACTTCCTAATGCAGCTAACATCTGCAGGAATTTATCACACACCACCTTTTTTATTGTCTTATTCTAAAGATGATATTTCAAAAGTACCGAAAACCACGAGTAAATATGCCAAAAATAATGTATAATATCAAATGAAAAAATGTACTTTTTAACCGAAATATATATTAAAAAAATATATATATATATGCACATATTTTCTTGATATTAAATGTTTAAAGACGATAAAGCAAATTTAATAAATAACTACAAATAGATTTTGCACATTTTCTTCACGAATGGTAAAGAAGTTATTCGCCATCCTTCAACATATTTTTATTCATTGGAATTTTTGGCAACATTTTTAGTTCAGCCGGGGCCATATGAAATATTTAATATCATCTGTCATATGAAAATCTCCGTTTCATTTTATAATAACAATACATCCGATTTATTTTTCCCCCTTAAAAACAAACATAATATCCACATGTGTATTCGCTATGCACCGCTCTACGAGGGTCGATGAATGCTACGATGCTCTACGGTTTTTATAACTAGCAATTTTACAAAATACAAGTTTTTTTTTATAAATTTTTATTCGGTTTATTCCGACTTTGCTTAGATTTTTATGATATTACGAATCAAATCGATCATAACATATAAAATTTAAATTTACCTAAAAATATTTTTCATTACATTTCAAAAGTAAAAACCGTTTTGGTTTTTTTTCCTCTTTCTACGCTAAATATATATATTGTTTGTATATTTAATCACATTAATTATAGTAGTCAGTAAAATGTTAACTAATAAATAATGTATTGAAATTCGTAGTTATCGTATATACTATACAATTAAATTTAATCTTTTTGTTGTATAATATATATTCTTTATACATCATGGTTACATTAGACGGAAATGAAACACATTTTATTAGAGCTAAAATGAAGATACGTAAAATTGATCAAAAGATGCATTTGGCAAACTGTAGTTGACAAACAGGGTATTACAACTCATGGTTCGCGGTCCTCGCTGTGTAAAGGCTACGGGGGGTGTTGCACCGCGTGGGTCAGTTGAGTCAGGCGTGCGCGGTGAAGGGACCGCGGCTCGAAATAGAAACCATGTTGAGGTCACCCACTCGCACGGCCGATTGATAATTGCATTTTTATTTACACACTCGCGCTGCGCCGGTGTCCACTAAGTAAGTCTCTTTCGCGCTCTTGATTTCAATTCACTTTTATCACAAGCCTACCTATGCGTTTAATTGAAATGATCAAAATAACTATACACATAGTTTTAATTACAACTATTTAATTCATGAACAGTGTATCCATATATTGTAGAATAAAATAAAAACAATTCCACATTACTTATTCTAACGTTCACATACAAAATAAATCAACATACGAACAAACATATTTCCTTATCATATTCTCTTCGGACGACGCCAATCCAATATCCACTATGAAAAGGTGTTTTTTTTATTATTATATTTTGGTTGTCAGTTAATCGTCCAATTAATTCGGTACTGTAAACATATGTTACATGATAACAGTGTTTAATTGATGATTTGATCAATCATTTGTATTGAATTGTCCACATGGTTAAAATGTATAAGTTATTGTAATAAGAATATTTAAAACTAAAACACAAAAAGAATTTTTCATATTTGGTTTACTGTTGAAGGAATGTAATTTTTTCGTAATAAATGAGCTTTTAACTAGTTCCTTACTAATTTTCCATGAATAGTTTCGACCAATTTTTGCCAATCGTAGTTTTAGTATTAATGAAATTTTTATGAACACGATTTTTTACCTTGCAAAAATATAAATTCAAACTTCTTTAAACTGTTTTATTCCGTCTAAGATACGTCTCAAATATAGTAATTTTAATGTTTGCTTTAAAATAAGATTCACTCTATAATGATGTAGTATTGGAGTTGTATTTCGATAAGTTGTTATTTTGTGTCAGTCACGTAGATTTTATTCAATGATCGGGCCACAAAATAATCCGTTCGCCGCTTGTGCCGTGTCGCTCCATTCCTTGGCCACAGGGCCACCGTCAAGCATTGAACCCCATATCTGGCACACCGACCGACCGCGGCCCTCTGCGTTCCGACACTTTTACTTTGTTTACCTCTTCGTCGTTTGCAGCGGCGAAATCGCTCCGTCTCCCTCGTACGCTCGTGGGCCGTACGTCGTTTGCTACATTTTCAATGACGGCACAGTTGCTCACACCGTTGGTTCTTACTAATATCTACGACCCGTGCACAAAAATAATGAAAATGGATAAAAATAAAAATAAAAACATACATTTGGTCTTGTTACGGATTTACAAGTAGCCTTCAAGTACAAACCGATTGTGGAAAATGACGAAAATCACGTACGACTTTATCAAAGCGTCTTTCGTATCCAAAATTTGTGACTATGGACCAGTACTAATTACTCACAACAAATTACATATCTCTATTAGTATTCCTTAGTATGACTAAGATAGAAAACAAAAGCGATTGACCGATAATTTATGGAAAAATAAGAAATGTAAAGAAAAATTAACTCTCCGTTTTAAATAATGTATCTTTGCCAATTAACACGCGACATATAAAAATGAATGAATTGACATAACGTAATTTAACTGTGTTGATATTTACGAGTTCCATTTAATTGACACTGAGCCGGTAATAAATACTACGTAAAAAACCCCAATTTGTAATATTACCGTCGCTGTGTGATACATCTATGGTAATTTCACCAGCGAGAACGGCTTACACAATATTCTTGGGCCGTCACTAACAACTGTGACGCAAGTGTCGTCATCTGTCGCACTTGTTTGCTGCTGTCCTCTGTATTTATTCCCCATTGGTTTCATCCGTCGACGCTAAACAAAATGAAAATTCGACTTCCAAGAAATATATGTCAAACTATATTTTATATATGTAGTTTAATTTTTTTCGTTGTAAGCAGTAATATATAAGGGAATGAGTTGGGTCAAATAAATCTAAATGAATATTTTTATTGTATCTAATAATTTAAAGATCATTCGTTTCTGAGATGTATAAAAAATATTCATTTTGTTGCTTTTATAAAGTAAAAAAAAAACTTTTACGAGATGGTTACCAGGGAAACAGAAGAACGAATCGTGGGTGTAGCGTATATATATATATTCTTCAGACGATCCGTCTATTATTGTATATAGTATATAATGTGGATCGAGTGTGCAGTAGCGACAGCGAGAATAAACTGGAAATGTAGATCACAGCATACGAATTTCGGCATAAAATCCTTCAGCTCGTTCCATATTGCTCGCAGAGAGCGCTGACCCCTCCGTTGACCCACTTGGGTATTTAGTCAGTCGGTCCGCCAGACCCCGGGCTTCGTACGGTACGAATAATAACGCAATTTCGCCTCGTTTTCGAGCCACCTCAATACCTGAATTGAGATCAAATTATATTACACTTTCAATATATTGTACTTACTCATATAAGAAATAAACAAAGGCGTCTTGGTTTTTTGTTCAAAGTTTACACACAAACACGTCTCAATATATAAACAATTAAGATTTAAAAAAAAAACAATTTAAATAAAATTGTACTCAATTTAAAATCACGACGATAAAGGACATACTAAATTTCAATTATCTGCTCTGATTGTTGAACGGACTGGAATAGAAAAAAATATATTTATTTCTCCAACTCCTTCGATGTTTTGATGTAGTATTGCATTAGTTTGTATGCACCTATTCTTAATGCTTAAATAATAAGTATTTTTTTAGTGCAGGAATGCAGGATGTAAATTAACTCTTAACAAGTATTAGCTAATTTTTTCGTTGTAGTATAGATTACGAGTAGTTTTCCGTACAAGGATTTGTACTTGCATGTATTTTATTGCGTTTTGAAATGAAGTTATTCGTTCACCATTGATATTATTTATCCGAACGGCGAGCCTCGGTCCCAATCGCAATGACTCGAATACGAGGCTGATTCAGATTCAAGCGGGAATTAAAATCGCGGCCCGCACGCACACTTCGCTCGGCTAGGTTACGCAAGTCGCGGGTGTGCGAGCGAGAGGTCCGATTTGTCGCCATCCCGCTCGCTGGCGGTGTGACTGACTCGTAAACGGGCCACGGCGGGTCATTCACTCCTCTCTCGGCTCGCTGTAACCTACATACGATTATGAACCTAATCGACATTGCGGTGTCTAACATTTTAGAGGCTATGTTTCGCCGGGGTCGAAAGCGTCGCTTGCGATTCCGAGCGCTTCGGCCCCGAGCCGACCTACTTTCCGGAGCTATTTTGTCCTCGTGTAATTTGTTGTTACAGAATTATATTATTATAGAGGTTGATTTTTTATTGCCAGTCTTCGGTCGCACACCGCTTGTGTGTCTTTGGATTTAGTCATATTAATTAATAATGCATTTTTACAACATCTTTATAATAACTCCACTTAAACGCCACTTTTTTGCCACACTATTTCATCCATAGCAAGGCATGGTACTTGGTACTATCAAATTAAATTAAAATCAAACACATACACATACATACAAATCAACTTCAACACAAAAACTATATATTATTTTATTCAACAATACGGATGATATAAATTGTTTTTGCTTTCGCCCTAATGTTTTTACATCTTATACCTGAATTAACAACGATACTATCAATATAAAAAGTACACATTTCTAAAGATTTTACATATATTCTACATCTCA
Source organism: Rhyacophila evoluta (assembly GCA_022683975.1). NCBI lineage: Eukaryota > Metazoa > Arthropoda > Insecta > Trichoptera > Rhyacophilidae > Rhyacophila > Rhyacophila evoluta. Next base: position 29,787 of record JAGVSQ010000078.1, read on the forward strand.
AACATTTGGTCCCAAACATGATACCATATTATCTTGCTTTTTATTTGCGCCCAAACAATATTTTCATTCAATACTCTTTGTGTTGAATTATGTTGTCAAAACCGTTTTTTGATTACATAGAAATTGTATTTCACAAATGATAATTTAAACGTTATTGTTATTCAATTGTGATCTGCTGATTGATATGTTGATGTGATACTGGCTGTGTTATTGGTGCCTTTGTGATATTAATTTAGCTCGTTTAAATTGTTATTGATAGGTTTGTTAGTCTTTAGTCTGAACAACTCGCAGCAAATTCCTTCGGAAGGTCGCTGAGTTTTGCAACTGTTGCAGTAGGTAGGACGGGGAAAATGAGTACACGGTCTCTCCTCTGGACGCATTCTCAATGCGAAAACTATTCGACCGCGTCGATTTTTTTATTTCATCGACTAGCTACTTACCAATAACATTAAATATGCGAATTCAAACAAGGATAACTCAATTATATTTTAGACAATAATATCAAAGCATGTCCAGTTCATTTACAAATTTAGGGATTGCTATTTTTTTTCTTTAAATTCATTCTTCGTCTCCTACATATTATAAATTATTTATAAAAAAAACTTTAGTGGATGGCAACTTTAATACTTCAATACATTCAACAATAAAAATGCTAAAGCAACACTGCAACACTGCAAAACTGTCTTTAAGATTTAGGTACTTTTCGTGTCCCACATTCGAAATTCAAATAATCTCTATTGCATATCAGTATTGATCCACACGCCATAGATAATCAATCGTTCCTTAAATTTTCAGTTACCGCGCGCTCTAGATTCAAAATAAAAAAAAAAGTATTACAGATAGTAATAAGTTTTCAGGTACTTGTCCTACATTCGAAATTTAAAATATAAACACTAATCCACACATTGTGACGCAATCGTCTGATTCATTCTCGATACTCGATAATTTATTTCATAGTACATATTATACTTACTGAGTATTGCACACATTTTGCTTTCTAATGTATATTTCAAAAACGCAAGTTAATTTTTCTCGTGAATACTTTAGTAGTATGTTAATGGTGAGTTAACAAAACGTCAAGATGTTTTCTAAAATTTCGACGATGCGCGCGTTTTTCGCAACTCGTCCTTGCGGCGTCGGTGTATCGCTACTCTCTTTCTCCTTTCGTGCTGTCCGATAAAATTCGCCAACATTCACGACGTCTCGCAATAATAAAATAATAATAAGGCAAATTTAATGGCGGGCGGTAAACAATATTAGCAGACTGGAAAGGCACTGCCACTACTCTTTCGAGTGCGATGAACTCTGCCGAAAAATAGGCCGAAAATCGTTCGAGTGTGTGCGCGCGTTGTACACTCACTCACACTCTGTGAAAATCGCTGTGGACATGAAATAATAACGATTGCGAATTTGTGACGCACGCGATAAGAGAAAGAAGTGTTCATAGTATGTATGTAATAAATGATAATTGTATTGTTCGCATAGTATAGTATCTTGAGCTGATATAACGTATCGCATTGCATTTCACTGGCAATACATCTATTTATTTCTTCCGCAAAATTAACTATTTCTCTATAACACATAAATTCGTTATACCGCCAAGTAAACATTGATTGGAAATATTTTTGCTAATCACCATAATAACTGTATTTTTTTTTTAAATGCATTCAAAATACTATATATCCAGCTAGGAGATGTTTTTTTAATTACTCTATTATGGCTTATAATTACACTTTTTGTATAAAAATATTTGTTCATACTATTTATACATATTTTTAAATGTATTCATCATAACATATAATTATTATAAATTAGTTAAGGGCAGACAGCTTAAGTATTTAAATATATATACGCCACAATTATAATTGCAGCAGCTCCTACCACTGCTGTAATTAATGTTTTCGAATACCTAATTAAACTAGACAGCATTTTTATGTTCCAACTTTCAGCCATATCGATTGGTGTGGCTGCATGTTTCCAATTATAATAAATATTACACGTTTGTATTGGAACTGTGATATAGTACAATATTACAGGAACTAGATTGCATCAATAAATTATTTTAGCCAAATCGTGAACATATCACACTTACGTTCTAAGGTTTTCTTAACATTTATACTTATGAATGAGATGTATATTACGTTATGTCGTATCGCAACGAAAGTGATTTCTTAAATAATGCATCGTCGCATGACGTTATAAATTTTGTGTTGACCGCACCGCGCGTTGTCTGCATACGGATGTAAACTTGAAAGTAGGATAGCAAAATAAATTATTCGATATCTGCATGTAATGTTGTGTGATGTGGGCCGTGCCTCGGATTTCGACATTTCTTCGATTTCGTGCGAGCCAAATAATAATATATAAAACGTACGCAGCTAACTAACTATCCAACTGCTATCTACCTTATCAGCCCCTTTTAACCCAGTTTATTTCTTGAAAACTCACCATAAAATACAGCAAAGCATGGCTATCAATTTTTTACGTTAATACATATTGACATATTTTTATTGCGTTAAAGTAATCAAAACTCTGAAGTATGTATTTGTATGTTTAAATACATACTGGATTATATTGTAATATTTTAATAGAATGCATGAAGACGGCGAATGACCAACGTAATTTATATGGAATTGTCTGATGAAATCAAAATGAATTTTACTATAGTATGTTTCATTTTTCAATAGGATCATGCATGATATTATTGTTTTCTTTATAATTATCTTTACATTCTCTTCTTTCTTACATTGCAATTCACGTATACGCTGTGAACGAATAACGAATATACAGTAAATATTATACTCTCATGTTTAACGACCATAATATTATGTATACACAAATAACAAAGTTACTCCTTTTTTTTTTGGCGTACATATTTGCGGATATGTAATTGATGATAATAGTCGTTTACCACTCGGAAGATTGATGGCAGTTTAACATTCATAAACCGATTACGGATTTAACGTACTCTTGCTGTAATAATAACAACATATCGTGCGAATTATTGTAAGCAGCGAGTCTGTTTGTTTCGCAAGAGTGCCTTCGGTTTCCACGACCATTGCTCTGGTCGGTTTGCAAGCGATCGGCTGCGCCGCCTCCATTGCCGTCGATGAAGTAAGAGCTAAGAAGAAAGCAGTGAAAGTGGATGGGTAACGAATGGAGTGACTGAACTCTGTTAACCGCCGCTCAGAGAAAGTAGGACTCCTTTCTCTCGCTCGCTCCTCCGCGCCGCTGTTCTCTGTTTTGTAACCAAAGAGAAATTACACACGCTTTTTTTATTCGCTGTTATTACTCGGTTTTGTTTATATGCCTGTTACTTGAACTGAAAGTTTAGAATGTGCCTACCTATTATAACTATCGGCGCAATAATCGCTGTCTATAAAGTAATAATCGATAGTAAATGTTATTAATTTCTAAGTACGTTCTTCGATTTCTTTTCTTGAATAATCATTTGCCATTCTAAGGTCATAGACATCTAGTAATTTTATAATATGACCAATCCATAATTGATAATGATTTGAATTCAACTATAAAAAATAGTCGCGCACGTTTCTTATGCCAAATGATGGTAAAAATATTAAACTAGAAGTCATCAATTTAAAAATAGAGCTACATAGAATTGTCAGTCTTAAACTAATAAAGTATGATTTTTATTATCTCAATACTTATTCTGTTTTTATTATCTGATGAAACCTTGGATTTTTTAATCGTTGAGGTTTCAAAAAAGTCTTAGATAAAGGCTCAGTGTCAGGTATCTATCACTGGTGATATAGACGCATTTATACTTAATATTCGACGTTGATTTCGAAGAGATCTATTACTTCGTAGGGGTCGAGCAGGAGATCCTACCATGAATTGTACATGATATATATGGTAGAAAATTTATCGAATTGACTTGTAACTGAATATTCTTCTTAGTAACTATTAAAAGTAAAGAAAACTAGACGATAAAAAAATCTTAAACCTTTTATTATGTGTAGGAAAATAGTGATGATGTGACGGATTTTTACAAATTTGTATTTCATAATATGTCGCTGCAAATGTTTCTGTTTAATATTAAGCACATTCTGTTGACATTCAGTTTCGTTATTTGGGGAATCCTGCAGACGTTCGATAATAGATGACAATTATAATTGTGATGTAATTTGTTACATTCTAAAGTGTTTGCTTCCATATCCGCCTGCGGCTCTGTCGCCATCCGCGTCCAATTATCTTATGAATGTTATCATTATACTATCCGATGATGACAATATTTTTTATGGCCGTTAGAAATTCGATTCCTCCACGTCGCGGGTCCGTTTCACTTTCGATTTCTAACGAAAACTTTTACTCTGACCGTCACCACTTTAGAATAACAATAATGCAGCCTCCCATTAAGGTGAATGTTCTCAGATTTCTCTTTATTGTGCGAGTAATGGCCCTTCTCTTCATTTTCATTACGGTTTAAAAGTCTGTGACTTGGATTAACCTGTTACACCATCTTTGTTTACTACAAAATATTGTAAATAACTAAACCGGTCTCTATAATAACTAATGCAACGTTTTTAATCTATTTCGTAAGAGAATTAGCATATATATTACCCTTATCAATTGAATGTTTATTAATTGGCATCATATGTAAATATTACACATTGTAATTAACCATTGCAAATTAGGTATGAAATACTGACTCAAATTATTATTTGTCTTCAAGAAAACCTAATTCTTAAAAAAATAAATTATCTGCAAAATATTTAAATAGGGACCATCCGTCAATTTGCAAATACTGTAAAATTTACATATTTTTGTCTGTGTAGATTTTGTTTATTATCTACACGTTTACTTTTTATATCGAAAAATTATTTTATTAAATATAATTTGATTTAAATAATTCCCGTGAAAGAAATATACCATGTCCACTTTTTTAATGTTGTTGTAAATATAACCTTTTTCTGACTAAATTGATATTTTCAGCGAAAAATTTGTTGTATGAAAAATCGCACATTTAGCCGAGACGCATTTTATTGTAGTACGGGAATGTATTTTTTCTCGACACCGCCATCTAGCGATGAATGCCTGAAGGTACGGTCAGTGACCTTTCATGGCCGCAGTTAACTAACGATGATAACGGACCTTTATAATATTTCTTCTTATAGAATTAAATGTTATGTTATAAACTTTAATTGTTTTAGTTAATATATAATTTTCCAGAACAGTTAAATAAAATAAATAGTTCAAAATTTTAAGATAATTTTAAATTATCTGTAACAATATTCATATGGGAAACATAATGAATGAAGAAGTTGATTGCAGAACATATATTAATGGTTAATTCGACATTTTAATATTGATACGTATTCGATATTAGAATGTCAATAATAATGTTATAACGTATTGTTTTATTGCAAATCGCTCGTCTTCTTGAAAACAGCTTCGACGCCAATGACCGAAGCTTCAGCTCATCGTCGCTAGATGTCAGTATACGTTTTAAAATGAATTTAGCGCCGTGATATGAACGCGGCGACCTCGCAAAGTTGTAGTACTTGTCGCCACTAAAAAAATAATTTTCATCACTCGCAGTAGTCAGTCGGTGGATTTTTTTGTTGTTATTTGCGGTTTAATTTTCCCCGACTGGAATGATATCCTAATCTCTTCAAGTGCAAAAACAATTGGAAAATATTTTTATAATTCATTCAATTCTAACTTTTATCATAATATATGATTAGATTTAATAATATAATCTACGAGTCCAAGGCACGCACTAGCCTTACTATTTAAAAGTACATATAAGGCATCTATACATACTAATTATATACATCTATTATTATTTTAGAAAAATTAAGACTTCTTAAATGTGTCTGTATTTATTGTAACGTTTTTAGGATATCTTTAAAATGTAGTTTCTTTCCGTTAACACTATTTTTTCATATTGTTGCTTTTTTATTCAACGGTATTAGTTGGCGTCGTTTTAAGACGCATCACGTATTTATATTTAATTATCTATTTATAAGTAAATCCATATATCACTAAACTACTGAAAAAATCAATATTGTCTGCCTAACACTCTAACATATACATATAAATTATGGTGGATCGAACAAGGTCACAAAAGGGCATCTAAGTTGTTTCAACGGAATTCGTCTGCGGCTGCTCCAGACAATCGCCTGTTTTTTTTCCACGAATCAGAATTTTATTTAAATATCACGAGCGTGCAAATAAAACAAAATAACAATGCAATGACGAACTAAAGATAAAAAAATGCTGATTAATTCCAATTCATTTGTGTCAACGATAAACGTCGGAATAACCTCGACGGGTTTCACTCGCCCTGTGTCACTCGAAGGGCAGGCTAATATACTGCATCTAAATGCTATAGTCGAAAAATTTAATAAATCCGACCGACCAATGACAATGGAAATCACATCTATCGTGAATAAGGATAGGTAACCAAATAATACAATAATTTATAAATTGGCTACTGCGGGTAAGATTCTTATTTTTATGGTCGTGTAAACATGTTTATGTAAAATTTTAGGTTTACCAACCTCACCAAAAATATAGTGATTATTAGTCGATTTGCGACTGACCTAGGTCAAAGATATAAAATGTTCTTCAAAACATGTGAAATGCTTCAACAATAAATTGAATATTAGTACTTGTCGGTGAAGTTTATATAATTGCAGCATAAAAAAATATTTTTTCGACTTTAATAGCGTTAGTTTCTTTATAATCATATTAAATTTATCGGGGTATTTTTATTATGTCATAAAGCTATATCTTAATCCCAATTTATATAATGGCTACGAATATAAAAATTACATTTTTTTTGTTTGGAATATTGCCTTAAATACTTTCGTAATGATTTGTCTTATTGATCAATAAATTGGTATAAGCTATTTATTAAATATTATTTGATAAAATTGCCGTGAAAATAGTCCTCGTATTTTGTTGCGTTATCCGCGAAAATGAAACAAAAGAATCGAACGCGATTCGAATGTGACAGTTGGTAGGGGTCGTCTGCTCCCAGCGCCGTGCGCGCGCGTTCGTTCGTACGCCGTTTGAACCAAGTTCAAGGGCACTAGAGTTATTGTATCGTTCGCGGGGTGGCATGCGACGCGCGGCGGCGAGGGGGCGAGAGGAGTTCCCGCCGACCGCTTCGTCGCGCACTCTTCAGTTGCGAGGGAGTCCGCCTCGCGAGCAGGTCGTGTAGCCCAAGCTGTATAGTGCGAGCCAACGCTGCGAGAAAGTACCGTTATACGAAAAGCGTTTTCCAGTTGCGCGTATTTCTCATCTGTTATTGACAACGGCCGGTCGTGACGAGACAAACGGTCGCGAACTAAGCAAATATCCAAATCTAACATTAATCCTGATAGAAGTTATTAGTTCAATAAAAATATATTAGTGTAATTTAGTGGATGTGTGTAACGGTTGATCTCATTTTTGAAGTCTGGTTTTTAGTTGTGCAGTGGAAGAGTTTTTGCGAAGTTTTAGTAAGTGTTACCAAGGATCTACAGTGATAGCAGTTAGTGATTTGTTGGATTGATATATTCCCTTCAAATGTCACGTGGATTACTGGTTAAAGCATCGATGTGGAGGACGTGTTTGCTAACCTAAGTGGTGTAGTGATTGTTTGAATTTAGTGACTTCCTAGTTTTGTGAAAACTCGTTTAATGATTTTGGAAATGGGTGAAGAGTTACCAATACTTAAAGGGATCCTTAACGGAGTCGTGAAGTATCACAATGCTCGTACGTTATCTTCTTATATACATTTTATATTTAAGTTCAATATAGTATGATGATCCATCTGATGATTTTTGAGAATAGTGTATGGTAGTTATCAGCGATATTATGCCAACAATTTTGCAACGATAAACCAACACTATTCCATCAATTCTATAACATATAAATGAATTGTCTTTCTAGTTGCATATTTAATTATGCTTCTTAATAAACTTTCTTAAATTATTAATTTACCACCGCCAATATATATTACTATCAAAATAAATTATATCGAAAAGAAAATGTCTATTAAATAGCTGTAGATGAAAGCTTCTAATTTTAAAATTTAAATTTAAAAAAGGAACTTAATTATTTTGGATTCATAATTGATTCCATAAAATTATTTTAAGAATAAGTCTTCCAATGCTTAGAGGCATTGAGTTGTTTATGTGGAATAATGTTATGATTATTAATGATAGTCGATAATGCTTGTCTCTAATTAACTTGAGTGGGGGCAGGGCACAGCAATATCAGCAGTCAAATTTGACCTACAATACCTGCGTTTCGGGCGCCAAGTTCGTCGCGACTAACTTTCTCGCTCGACCGGTGTTAGCACACTTTTCAATAAGAGAGCCTCGATCTCCCAAGTAATTTGCGCCAATTGCCATCCAGAGCGATTTTTTGCCATCAAAATTAACACACAGAATATCAAAAATAATAATTTAAAAACCCTCACACGATCGGGTAAAATGCCCAATGATAATTCACTAAGTGTCTATTGATAATTTTCTGATATTATTATATTGTCGTTATTGTACATATTTATTGTAGTAATGTAATGAAACAATGACTGTTTATTTTTCGATTGAACGACATTTCGTTCTAAGCGAAAACATTTCTTTTTTTCATTTTAAAGATACATCAATGTTATAATGTCTAAATTAATTATAAAACTGTTTGCACAGTATTGTTAATAATATTTGATTAACGATAAAAAAGTTGGAAACTTGTGACAGGTTTCTATTAATAATTTCAGTAGTTGCCTTCAGCACAAATCTATATGTTTCAAACTTAGATATCTGAAATATATTTTCTATCGCGAATATTATACTTCGGGGAATTGTTCTTTCGTTCATTCTGCATGCAATTCGTCTTATTGCTTTCGATAATAATAAAATAAGAGAGTGAACGCGGAGAGGGACCAGCCACAGTAACAATACCAGGTCCCGTGACCTGTATCCATCGCTCGCCGTGCGCCGTACGTGGGTTGACCGTAAAGGCCAACACTTTCTCTCCTTTCTTCTCTGCTTTTGTACGTCGACGCGTGGATAATATACCACTGAATAAATTCAACATCGTGACGAGCGAACGCACATCTCATTCGTTTTGTGGTGAAACTAAAACAACAAAAAGTTGCACTCCAGAACACCTATGATATTTCCCTTGCTCGGTATACACAATTATTTTATCTAATACTTTACTAGATACACGAAACATTTCTTTTGTCCGTATTAACATGTAATTATTAATGTATTGCATTATATATTAAACCTACACCAGAAGAATGTAAAAAAACTCGGATTTGTCCAATGTGTTAATTTTCTTACAAGACAATCTCCTTTACGTCCTTTATTTCAACATTTATGTTGGATAAATTCTTCATCTGGAAGATATTATTTTTTTATTAATGTTGTAAATGTCCATATGATAAATATCATTCATCTGTAGGGATTATTTTATATTATTAATATCGATAGCAATCTCATTTCCCAGCGAGGTTTTACTCGAAGGTGCAAAACTGTTCGAAGAGTGTTTTCGAAAACTTTTACTTTCTCCGTTCTCGATTCGTGACTTGACAGGCGAGACCATCGTGGGCAGCTACAAAATATCCGTTTCTTATCGATCTCTTTTCTCAATATTCATATCACGTATCAACAATCTTTAGTTGCAATTTTCTGTGTATTATTTTCTAAATACACGTCAACAATTTTAGCTCTTGAACACGGTGCCGCAGTTTATCAAATTGACATATCTACAACATAACACAATCTCGATGAAATAAATGAAATGCATTATATGATATATGCGCAAAATTAATAATTGTTGCACCAACAATGGAGAAGACCTGCACAATGAAAACTGCGAATAATGCGAGTCGATCACTGCTTCACTTTCGCCCGCGCTAGAAATTCGTAGCCCATTGTTCTCGACCGCCTCTTCACTTTCTCTGTGTTTTGAGCCTTTTGGAAATTGGATCATTCATTCGGCTGTTTCGCAGAATGGCTAGAGACCTAATTAATCGTTCTCATTAAAATAATGCATTGTACTACTCTCGGCTTATATATAAATAATATTATTTCGAATTATCTGTACTTGGAATTCCACAAGCGACCGGTTTAAATAAGAATAGCATATAACATTTTTCTAATGTGTTTCTTCACAGTTTCCTCCGTTAGCTTCACCCTCATTTGTCGTGCTTGACAATAGAAGCATTAGATGTTAGATATGCAGTATCGCATCGACCCTCGTGCGTCGGGTGCACGTACGCCAGGGCTTTGACCCCACGTTGTCGTTTCTATCCGGCGGTGATCATCCCCCAGTATTATGTTTGTCGGGCGGATTGTCGCGGGGGCCGCAGCTGGATGGCAGATGTCTGTCGCACGCGCCAACCACCTGGCGCCCCGTTACCATCCACGCATCGCTCTTTATTTCTTTTCACCTAAATGCATCCTATTTTCCTTTTTCAAGTCACCCTCCCGCGTATTCGATTATCACGATTGCGGTCGACCCTTCGTAATGGCACATTTAAAATCATATTCCGTTAGCGCAACATAATTATAACATTTATTTAATGCCTTTTAATTCTGTTCTAAATATTTTTAGCTAACAGTTTATTCTGAGAATATTTACCATAATTCTTATGGACATTTATTTTAATCCAATACTTTTTTATTTTACTACACCTTAACAATGAATAAATACATATACTGCCTTTTAATGCGTATAATTTATACGTATGGTTTATTCTCCTGTGTTAAATTTTTCATTGCGAATATTCAAACTATACCAAAATAAAAACTATATTTCCGTTACATGCGACTCATCACAGTATTTTTTTTTAATATTTCGTGGATATACAGCTATACTAGTATATTTAACGATTGCTTTATTTCACCCTAAGTACGGCATCGGATGCGCGTATATAAAATGGAGTAGGGTTCGTTGCGAGGTCGTTGCACCCGTCTGAAGGTTGCAGCTCCTGCATCTGTCTGTCTGATAGGCCTACCCCAAAATTTTGGACGCGGGCTTCGTGAGCGCCCTCTGCCTACCGTATACCGCCCTTCTCTCTCGTCCGACTCAATAAACCTTTTGTCCTCAGCGCTGTGCTTTCCTTCCTAAAATGAAGGGCTGTTTTTTGTTGTAACAACTGTTGCATATTTGATTTCATAACGTATTTGTTGCATCAGTAAAAATCTAACGGAATTTTGTGCTATTTTTTATTGCATTGCCAATTTAATATAACGTATATCTATCACGTGTGCTGATGGCATTTCGTATTCGTGTTATTGTTAGCTTGAAAATTCATTACAAACTATATCACTATTTCGTACGTATAGTTGATTAATCACACAATTATAATTTCAACACGTTTAAATCGTAACCGTAAATGTAACAAATTCTGCGTTCGAAATATACCAAATCGTATGTTCCTTAGTTGTTAATTTGTTATTGGATGAATATATTGCATACTTTGTTGGTTTTGGTACAATTGCCGATGGTCACTGATGACGATAAGCTTGTCGGGAAGTGCGTCATCTTGATTAATGGTGTGACGTTGCCCTCGGAAGTGGCACGGTGCAGTTATTCTATTATTACCGAGTAGTTTATATTGGCAATGCATCGCGCCCACGACCGACCCATAAATATATCAAGAATTCTTCCGCGTCTAGTCTGCACTTGTGCATCACAACAGCTGTGGAATTATCACGGGTAATATACCCACAAAATTAGCGATATTTCATTATAATTCAATTCAATTCACTTTACATATCGTCATGTATAAAGCAATCTCTATTTTACTTTTAATAATCAAATCATGTCTTCTTTATTTAAATGTACCCATGTATTTACGTTCTTTTTTCTTCTTCTTTCTAGCCGTGCGATTCGGTCGCGTGCCGAAGCGCGAGAAGGCGCGGATCCTCGCCGCCATGCAGCAGTCCAGTAGCAGTCGATCTCAAGAGCGGGCTGCTGCCCAGGAGTTGGATGATGAACCAAGATTACTGTCTCGAGTGGTACGCGCGCATGTGGACACTTGCGAGTTCACCCGCGACCGCGTCGCCGCCATGCGAGCACGCGCGAGGGATTGCCCTTCTTACTCCATGCCAACTTTGGTAAGTACACAATCTTCCCTCACAAAATCTTATTTGTAGAAAATATATTGTATTTTTTCCTCTCGTAATAATTTCATTCAAATGTTTCGTTCGAAATAATTCCCGAACATTTTTTTTTTCGCCTTCATTCAATGTATATTTTATACTTATTCGGGAAAAAATCTTTCGTTTAAAATCGATGCTCACATTGAGTTGAAACTGTCTTTTCATAATCCTTGATAAAATTGACCCCAGATTATAAGCATTAAACTTTTAGTAATCGTTTTAATATGTATATAATTATGACTAATTTTGGAGGTTAACGTAAAATCATGGAAACATTTTCTTTTCGTTCAACATACACGAAACAATTTTTAGACATGTCGAAAACATAAAAATATATTTCCCAATTTTTTGTTGCATTTGCCGACCGTGTGAAAAACATTTTGTCGACCTTCTGACAAAAAAAAAACGGCATTCAATATATCAGTTAAAACTGTAATAAAATAATACTGACCGCAATTATTACCTAATGTATTTATTTCCGCGATATTAATTCATTTACTTATTATAATATTTTGACGTAAGGAGACAACGGTTTATAAATTATTATAATTAAACGGTGATTGTTTTTTTGGTATTGCGAAATTTTGGAGGTTAACTGCTAGAATCCAGATATTAATGTGCAAGGAGGTCACGTTTAGACTTCAGTCAATACGGAAATGTAGTCATTATTATGCGATTATTAGCCGTTGAAGAAACCAGTACCAATTTTTCCTTACATTGTTTCATGAGTCGACCGTTACTAAACATTAATCTTGAATTGTGTTAAAAAATAACACTGAATGCGGATATATAATTATCCAAGATGCATTTTAATTACTTGCCAATCAACAACTACTTAGTTCGTTGATATAGATAATATGTACAATCAAGCCCAGTGGCCGATTTATACGTCATTTCACCAGCTTACTTTTTATATATTTGCCAATATTTTTTAAATTATTACATTTCGATTAAATTAATTATAAATAGTATCCGCCCATATATTAAGCAGATCTGTCGCTAATTTATTATTTTTTTCTTTATTTTAATACTTGAAATAATGTAACGTAAATATTCAACGTGATATTAAATTTATTTCACTCGAAGTTTGTTCTATTCGCATTATATTTTGAGTTGTGTCACGGATTATTTATACTTTCGATTATATTAATTCTTTCACAAAAATATTGTCTCGTTTTAACACGCCGGTGGCACACTTTTGGACACGGAAGATCTACGAGGTGAAAGTTTTGTGTATCGGAGGGTCTCGCGTTCGCTTCCTAGCAAGGTTACCCGGCAAGGCCGCGACTTATCTCAATTTTTAAAAACTTTCTTAACACTGAGTCATGAAATAAAAGTACAACGCGCGATGCCTTTGTTTTGGTGCAACCGCGCTGTAAACTAAATGTTCGTCGAGTCGTATCAGCCTTGGGCATTTGTACTTTCTCCCCCGGACCTTTCGTTCCCGTTCACACCCTTTAAGGACACAGGATATATTCATCCGGGGATGTTCGGATCGCTGAACACGGCAACGATTTCGCTTTCATACTCCGTGTGAAGCAGCCAACGTGTCCGTTGAATAATTATGTCTATATGTGTGTTTAACGATTTAAATTGGCACACGATGTCATACGTAGACTAGACCACCTTCAAAATAATAGCGCTGCCTGACCTCTATAACGAACTCTAGACACAAAGGTTTTTCGACCCCTAATACAAATGAAATAACCTCCACATTGAATGCGAAGATTCTTCCTTTTCATCGCTGTATTAATCGCGCACGCCTAAACGAGACGGTATTATATTTTGTCGGTCTCTTTTGAAGCAATATCCTACTTTTTCTTTTTCTAACGCGTTCAGCCGATGAGCACCCCTTCGCTCTGTTGCGGAACGTCACAATTGAATGATTTTTGCCGGAGCATTTTCACCCTTTTACGCATGTGAAATAAGTCCGATGTCATTATTGACGGAGGCAAATGAGAACAAAGCGATCGACACACAGCCACGGTGGTCGACCTTGCGTCACACGGAAACATTCAAGGTTTTTCACCGTTTCCCTTTACGCACTCCTTTCTACTATTTTTTTTTGTAAAATTACTATTTGAGTATAAAACTATTCTCTCCCACTCTCTCTCTCTCTCACTTTGAGAGAATATAATGCCTTCGGTGAAAGCTGGCTTTAAAATTATGTAAATAAATTCTCCATAAAGTTCGTGAAATTAACATTGACCCGTTCGCATCAATTTTATTTATAGTCCGTTGAAAGTTTTGCCATTACTATATTTACTATTATCAGATAGTATTATCGTCGGTAATATTATATAATTAATACCCAATATTTAAATGTTAAAAAATACTAGGAAGTATTGGGTTGTTAATTAATTATCTGATTGGTGTTTTGACTATGATACAAATAATAATTACGGCTACGTATTTCAACTGACAATGAGGAAGCATTATATTATTATTAATGCCATTGAATCCGGCCGCAGAGGTCGAAGTCTCGCGCCTTCAATCGTTTCCTACATGAAAGTAAGCTATTTTATTGCGATCGCGATGGTCGTCGGCAGAACCAGTTTTCATTGAGCACTAAAGGTCAAAACAAATGGTCAGTTACGTTGCTTCCACATCGCGAAAGGAATGTCAATTGCGATTTTGCATCTGCTTCTGATGAATATATCAACAAAATAAAATCACAACAACGATTATAACCAAATGTCTTAAATATTCAAAAGTTACGTGAAATCCTTCCTTATCAGTTAGGTAATTATCGATCGTTAGCGATTACGCACACTAGACTTTGGAAGTATACAAGGTTTTCTTCACCCTTTGTTCGGCACGCGTAAACAAACTTGCGTTAACCTCCAGATTGTCTTGTCACCTTGTCGATAATCTATCGAAACTTTGGTTCATAATCTTTCAAAGTTGACCCTTGTCATAAATTTAACTTTGCATTAACGTTTTATTTTCTCTTTGTCCGCAGGCCTGTCCGCTCAATCCCGCGCCCGAACTTCAGTCTGAAAAGGAATTCTCCCAGAGATTCGCGCACGTCATCCGCGGCGTGATCGACTTCGCCGGCCTCATCCCCGGCTTCCAGCTGCTCACCCAAGATGACAAGTTCACCCTCCTCAAGAGCGGTCTTTTCGACGCGCTGTTTATCAGATTGATATGCATGTTTGACGCCCCATCTGACGGAATCATTTGCCTCAACGGACAATTTATGAAGCGTGATTCCATACAAAATGGCGCCAACGCTAGATTCCTTGTCGATTCCACCTTCAAGTTCGCTGAGCGAATTAATTCCATGTGTCTGACGGACGCCGAAGTCGGCCTGTTCTGCGCCATCGTCCTCATCACTCCTGACCGCCCCGGCCTGCGCAATATTGAACTCGTAGAGCGCATGCACACTAAACTCAAGTCTTGCCTGCAATCGGTCATCAACCAGAACCGTCCCGGACAACCCGAATTCTTGCACGAGTTGATGAAGACTCTCCCAGATCTCAGAACGTTGAGCACATTGCACACGGAAAAACTTGTCGTCTTTAGAACTGAACATAAAGAACTTTTACGTCAGCAAATGTGGACAGTAGAAGATGAAAGTGGCAAAAGTCCTGCCGGAAGTTCATCCTGGTCTTCAGGTTCGGACGTCACTATGGACGAAGCCGTAAAAAGCCCGCTAGGCTCTGTCTCGAGCACTGAATCTATGTGTTCGGGAGAAGCCGATCGCTTCGCCGGTGCACCTTTGCTAGCGGCGACACTCGCTGGGGCTCGCTGCCCTGTGCGACCGCGTGCTGACTCCGGCGGATCAAGAGGATCCGCGTCGTCTGGCGACGAAGAACCCGCCGCGGCAGGAGGCGCGGGCTTGACCGTCATCCCTATCGGTCGCCCCGCGCATATAAACCCTCACACCCACCCCCACTTGCGTTACCGGAAACTCGATTCACCCACCGACTCAGGAATCGAATCCGGAAACGAGAAGCACGAGAAACGGCCGGGTACATCTTCCGGATGCTCGAG
This sequence comes from Rhyacophila evoluta, assembly GCA_022683975.1. Classification (NCBI taxonomy): domain Eukaryota; kingdom Metazoa; phylum Arthropoda; class Insecta; order Trichoptera; family Rhyacophilidae; genus Rhyacophila; species Rhyacophila evoluta. Next base: position 45,917 of record JAGVSQ010000078.1, read on the forward strand.
TCCGAGATCGTCACTCGAAGAGCGCAGCGACGATCGCCCGCGCCCCGTCGATGACATGCCCGTTTTAAAACGCGTTCTCCAAGCGCCTCCACTTTATGACACGAGCAGTCTAATGGACGAGGCATACAAGCCCCATAAGAAATTCCGCGCTATGCGCCAGAGAGACTCCGCTGAAGCCGAATCCGTCGGACAAAGCAGACAGTGTCCGATGACCGGCCGTCCCTCTCAACTGCAAATGCATCTCTCCCGCGCCACACCTTCGCTCTCCAGCACGCACTCAGTGCTGGCGCGATCCCTCATGGAAGGTCCTCGAATGACACCCGAGCAGATGAAGCGCACTGACATCATCCAAAATTACATCATGCGCGGCGAAAGCGCGTCAAGAGACACCGCGGCTTTCCGCACGCGGTGGGCGGCCGCGCCGCCGGCGCCCTCCGCTCTCTCACCCCCGACGCCGTCGCGCCTGGAGCTCCAGGTGGATATCGCGGATTCTCCGCAGCCCCTGAACTTGTCGAAGAAGTCTCCCTCCCCGCCGCATACGCCCTACCGCCCCCGAAAACTGTTGTTGGAAGCGTAGTGAGTGCCTCAGCGACAACCAAATAATGTGTCGAGCGACGTCGGACGGCGGAGATTGTCTCCGCCGCCATCCTATAATCGTCTTACGGCTTAAATTAGGATTTTCAAATTTTTAATAAATATTTGTGATAAACTTTCATTTTATTGTTTTATACCTCGCTAAGTTAGAGTGTAAAAATGGACAGAAGGACAGACGAAGCGAAGGAAGTCGAGCGAGGAGCGTGTTTTAGTTTTGTAATGTTTAGTTACGATTTACCTGATGAGTGGCGTTGGCCACTCGCGTTTCCTTTTTAAGCCCGGATCGAAATGTTTTATATTTTGACTATTTATTTTAAGTATCGGACATTAAATTTATTTACCTTTTCTATGAAAATGTTACGTTTTATTATTATTGTTGTAATTATATAGTTTATTATATTTGTGAATAAATAATGATAGTTGTGACGCATTGGCGAGAGTGGCGCATTCGGCGCGGCCGGTTGTACATATTAAATTAAAAAAGAAAAACGGCGAGGACTCTCGGGGAGTCTGAAGGTGCAATCCGCCGACAGGACTTGCACCGTCGTGCAGGTCGGCCTCGCAGGCCCGGCATTTCTTTCATTCTATTCGCTATCATTAATTACTAGTATAATAAATAATTTAAACAAATACAAACAAAAAAGCAGTACGTGTGAACAAACTATCTCGTAAAATAAAATGTTATTATATTAAAATGTAAAAAATGAACAAAAAAAACTTGTAAACAAAAAATGAAGGGAGGGGATGAGGAGTAAATTTGTTCCCCGCGCACCTCTCAACGCGATCGGCGGGTTTCGAGGGTCTGGACCCCGAAAGCCTCTTGGTCTCGCGTGTAAATCTTGATTATTTTTCAGCATGATCGATGTTAATTAATTCCCCACTAGAAAAAGTTGAATAGGTCAGTTAAGCTCGATTTAGACTAAATCACAGAACGCGCGGGAGTCATCAGTCAACCTCGAATGACTTATCATACCCGTCGCCTTTGACTGATGACCCTCCGTCGTTTCATTTCCAAACCGACGCTCTGCGAAGCGTCGTGTTGATTTCGCATTTACTCATTTTCCATATTGGTCGAACCGGCGCCGTTCTTAATATTATTTTTCTCACGTGTTAACAAACACCACCGGAGCGCTCGGTCGATGCCGATTTGTATAAACATAGCTTAAAAAATAATTTTAAATAAGCAGAGTAATTATTGTTGTAATTAACTGATATGACGGGACTTGTCGTCGTCGCCATCCATAAATATTATATTAGTTGTGAATTGATTGATTTAAATAAATCTCTTGCAGTTATTACCATTATTGAATAATTCAATATTTTGTGACAGTGTTGTATACTTAATAAAATTATAATTATCCATATTGTCCGGTTGTTTGTTTCCCTGCAGTAGCGTCACCGTGTATTCGAAGCATTAATGAAATCGATCGGCCCGTTTGGGGGTGACCGCATACCTGGTTATTTAATATGATATATTCACTTGGCGATCGCCCGGTACTCGCTGTTTCGCAAGCCCAAAATTAATAATTGTAAGCGAAATCGGCGAGGGGATCGGGCGGAGTCGTCATAGAAAATACAGGGTGTTCGTTATCGAGCAGTTGATTAAATTTGTCGGTTTGTCTGTATCTGTAATGGCCGTGCGTGACATATCATTCATACCCGCCAGTGTAATAAGTTTAAATAATTATTAAAACATTGTAAAAAAAGTAATTTACGAACAAATCAGAGACGGTTGCCAAGTGTGTATATGTAGTATTTTGTAAGTTTGGATCAGTTCTCAATTTAATTGTTATATTACACGATGAAGATGAGAGGGCGTCAGAATAAAAAAAACTTGTCTGGTGAAATTTAAAACTGTATTTCATTTTATAATACACATCATTTCCTTACTTCCTCCATTATCCTTCCTAGCCACAAAAAAAACATCACACATTCAAAATCTCTATTTGAGCGCAGAACAGAAGCTGTAAAATGTATCTCGTCCATATACTGTTACAAACTGGAAATAAGCTCACAAAAGAAAGATACTACAATGAAACATCCAACGAGGAAGGCTGTAAAATACAATAATTAGTTACAGCTAAGGTTTTTAGAGTATATCAGCCTCTAAAACGAAAATTAAAAAAAATTAAAAGGTTTTAGTGACTCAACAAATAATATAGCTTTTTAAACTGAACACATATAACAGTTAAAATAAGTCCGCATATTCGTAGAGGGCCTTATATTCTATTTCAAATAATCGGACGATAAAACCACCAGGAAATGTAAGTATATCAACTATCGAAAAACATAGATAATCAAATGATTTTCACATGGTAGTGAAATTTGAAATGAAAACACTACGTGCGTTAAAATAAAGAATGCTTTGAATTTGAAGTTTCCTTGCAATTGAATGAGCATTACTCTTTCGACGCACGAAGTTCGACAGACAACTACTGAATAATCGATTGACTAGACAGTGGATTTATTAGATAAAAAGGAAGTGTCAAAATTACACGAAAGAACTGATAATCAGTGGATTTCCAGTATGGTAAGAAAGATAAGTGATTGAATAAGCGTTAGTGGAGAAAAATCGTCACTAAAATTGAAATATTTAGATTTATTAAGAGATCTGATGAATATCCAAACTGCCACATTCTTTTGGTTTAGTAAACACATCTGCAAGAAAATTTCTTTTCTTTCGTAGTCACTATGTCAATTCGCAAATTCTAGAAAATGATAAACTCGTGAAGTAGACAAGCAGTTGCTTATCCGCTATAATATTAATATAAATATTGAAAATAAGAAAATGTACTTTCCTATTGATGCGATTTGCTTACGAAACCATTTTGAATTAAACAAAAAATCGAAATCACCCATAGCATTCATTTTATTGTATATATTTGATATTTAATGTCAAATCGATGTAATTGCACAAGTCAGGTTTTTGGGAATTACAGATTGATTTTTGCTATTGAACGTATTTATTTCATAATAAATAAACGTTTTTCTAATAATAAATCATTCACTGGATATTCATGTAGTTTTTTTTTTATTTTTGAAATGAAAATAAATGACATTGATGCATCATTTTGACATTAGCTATTGATGTTTAAATTTTTCATGCGGTAATCGAGTTATTATTATAATTACTAAACAGAAAGTGGTTGATGGTACAGGTTCTAATTATTTGCTATGACCATAGAGCAAACTTCCAATCTCTTCATAGATGAAATGTAATATAAGATTATTTACACTCAAAAAGTGAATTAAGACCATTCAAATGGGATTATCAAAAATGGAATCATAAAAGTGGTAAGTCAAGTTCCTGGGCTAGTTTTTTAATTAACAGAGCCATTTTTGTGTTAAGTTTTAATGTTAATGATGATAAGTTTACCGGTATATTGGAACAGTTCTTACATATTATTTTCAGTGTATACTCCCATTCTCTCCTCTGCTGTCGAGTTGGAAAACACACATGCTTCGGAACCAGAGATCGATTGTTCAACTTCCGCACCTGCAAATATATGCAAACAGACAATACAGAAATGCAGGATTAGATGTCCATTCGTGTGAGTAGTTAGCTGTCAACAGACTCGCGAAAAAACAATTTTTCTTTACATTGCTCTATATTCGGAGCGGTCATATACGAAAAATACTTTTACAGACATCCCGAATAGTTTTGAAACGTTTTCGTTCATACTTTCTACATAAAAAAATAGATGAGTTATCATACGTATTGTATGTGTATAAAATCGTGTTCAAAGCTATTTTTAGCTATGAGATATCTAATAATCTTCTTGGTATATGTTGTTATAATTTACAATTTTAAGTAGATATATTTCTATATGTATTTGAGTAAGAATGTGTTCTTAGGAAAATATCTTATTTTGCAAAAAAAATAATGGCACAAAATACATCTTCTGAGGCAGGTCAACGCCCGACAGAAAGTTACGCTAACGACCTTTGAGGAGACTTTGAAATTACTGTGTTTCATAGACAAAAGACATATTTATTTTACTGAAGAAATTTTACGAAACAAACGTTGAAACTTTAATATTTATCTGATTTCCTTGTGATATAGTTCGTAGAACTTTATTTTAAAACAATTCAACATATTCATTCACAAACCTCCAAAACGCACGTGAATAAATATCGTTCAGTAAACTCTTTGTATTGCAAAGATTAATTCTAGTATATTTTTCTATAAAGATCGGTTTTCAGTTAATCGTTCAACATATAGGGCACCGATGCATTTGTATTAATCATGCAGGATGTTTGAGGAACTTCTAGGAACGAATCCATGAAATCTGAATGATCCACATGTTTCGTGATAATTTATTTAGATATAATTCCATTTATTTATTTTTGTCAATGCTCATTTTGGCTGAGATAAAAAAAAAAATGGATAGCAAGTATTTTTTTTAAATAGTGTCACATTCCTAGTCATATATATGTATCATATTATAGAAAAAATAATAGATTATTTATTTGATGAATTGTAAATTAATGGAAAGTTGTAAAATTTAGTTCTATAAAGTAAATATTGATAAAAAATACAATAGCAATTTGAAACTGCATTTTAGAATCAATATCCCTAAACATCATTAATCGAAAATGCATAAAACTATACACGTCAAGATACGCCTGCACACCAAGAACATACACACCAGAGCGCAGATGGTTAAATATGTACTATTATATTTAAAATAACATTAACGCCTCACGAGTCAAGCTACCAAATCAAATCGATCATAATATAGATAATCAAAAATCAATTGTTATTGTTATCACATTTCTTTAATGATGATAAACAGATTTTAGATAAATAAAAATCGAATTTGGTTGAATATTATAATAAGCCACTCGCTTTTATATAATATGTAAAATATAAAATTTGAAATTCGAATTATTTTTAATTCATTCATTAATATTCTGGAAATTATTTGATTCTAGTTCAGTCCAGGAAGTAGCTTGGAATTCTGGTACAAATTTTAGTTCAAAAATAATATTAGCTAAGCTTAGCTGTGACGTATTTATATACCATATACTATATACGAGTAACGGTCCGTTAGTAGCGGACTGAGGTGAATATCCTCAGAGCGAGCGGTTGAACGGAAAACGACGGTCGGCGGCCCGAGGGGAGCGGTTGCCTATGACTTACGTAATAACACCGAGGAAAATTTATGAAAGATTTTATCGTAATGTGAGATATTGCACACATAAATAAGACGATATTCACTGAACACATAATAAAAAGAAATGCCACTCTTAAACTAATAATTCACTTTATTCGATTGGAATTTCTATTTGGTGTAAAGTAGTATTTATATAATATAAGCGAATCCCACTATTTGTCATAATAACATCATAGATTTCATTGTATTGATTTTTCTCGGCTGTCTTTATTCTTCGATACGCAAGGTACCAGAGGTCGCATGTTCAGACCCCACAACTACTGGATTAAAAGAATCATAAGATGCAGTTGGCTGGCTAATGAGTTCAGATATAAGCCGTCAACCAATTCAAATTTAAAAAAAAAAACCCGTATATAACCCGTCATAATAACTTTGGAATACAATATTGGAGATGGATTGTTTACTAGGCTTAAAAAATAATGTATTATTTGTAATGGCTATTAGTTTGCTTTAATCGTAGTTAGAAAGTACATGTTTTCGCCGATGAGAGAAATGGCACGATCCAACGGCCTTAAAGCGATGTTTGACATCGTTATATCATTCGAAATTTGGATGCTGCGATGGTGAAGTACAGAGTCAAATGACGATGTATAACAATTATTCCAAAAAAGCACCCAGAGAAAGATCTGGTAAGAATATTAGAAGATTCACTGGCTGGAAGTTATCGATAAAATGGAACGCTTGGGCCAGGAATTTGGAACAATGCACAATAGATAAGCATAGAGAATCGTTGCTGGTGTTATAGATATAGGCAAAACATTATAATTAAAGGGACAGACAAGATGATAGTCAAAAGTTTGATGAAGAAAGCATTATTCGTGTATGGAAAATTAAAATAAAAATGCACGAGGCAGGCTCCTGTCTTGTTAAAAGTCATGCAGCTGCGCTTGAGCTGGCTGAACACATAATGTAGATGCCTCCGAAGAGCCTGAGTCCTGTTTGTATTTTCTTTCAAATAGATTTTCTGCGTTTTGAATGTCATGTTTTAATTCAAAGTCTGTATTCAGCGGATTTAAACGATTCTGGCGTGACAGAGCCTTTAGGAGACTATGTGGGGTCATATACTCCGCATAAGTAGCAAATATTGCTGAAGTACAGGAAGTGATTTATTGTCATTTGTAATTTATTTGTACACTCTGCTGATTGTTAAGAGTAAAAACTTTGGTATCGTTAGTGTCTACTCATCAAGAAAAAGCTCTTTCATATTTCACTATAAACTTTATTAAGCTCTTTTTTCTCTTCTCGAACTCTGTTACCAAAGCAAAGGAATGTAGAGCGGACATACCACAGAGATGCGGTCACAGACGTCGTTAATTTTGAGTAATATCAACATACGTACTGTCCTAAATAAAAATAAAAATAAATTATTTGACTATTTGAAATATTACTTTGCAAGTGTAAAATAATAAGAATGAAATAAATAATGAAATGTTAAAATAGTATGATAGTTTTAAATATTTATTTTGTTTCCTGTAAAATTTATGTTGGATGTTAAACGAGTTATTGTTTTATCATAAATTTATTGAAGCTTAGTCAAGTATATATATATAAAATAGACATGATAAATTTATTATATTGTATGATCAATATCAAAGAAACGCCTCGTGCAAAATTCTGTAAGGTGATGTCAGTAATTATACTGTTTACCAGAAACTCTAAAAATACAATCACCTGACCTTGAACGAGTATAAAAATTCTTAAGTAATGTTTTTTAAAGTTTCAGACGTCCATTCCAGTGACTGAAAGACTTCGGCACGCGCCGCGAGCTTATCCAACATGACATTCAACTTTTTTTCTGCTCTCGACAAATTTCAACTTAAATCTAACGTACATAAATCACTGAGTTATTTTATCATTTATCATATTATACATTTAACAATTATTTTATTTAACTGTAATTCTGGAGATAAACCATTCACAGCTCTCTATAATTTCGTTGAATGGACATTAATGTCAAAATGAGAGGATTATATAAAATAATTTATAGTAAAAAATGTCTTCAACTCGCCCCTCACTGTGCTAAAAGCTACGTTATAACCTGGACCTCAAGCGTTTAGGTAAAAATGTATGTTTTAAATTCAAAGTACATATGCAAAATCTGCTAGATCAATTATTATAAATAGCTATAGAAATAAATTAACTATGTATTTAAAGTTAAATATTATGAAATAAGTGGAAGGAATAAAGAAATAGCGATGGAAACAAAGAGGACCTAGCCTAACCTAATCATTCAAATGAGTGATTGAAGCTGCCTAGCACACTTAATAAAGTCATAAAATTGTAATTTTTTTTTATTGTAACACAACACACATGCCGGTCCTAAATTTAATACAAAATGAATTATTTCTGTTGATATTGATCATTATTCTTATTTCTTTGTGGCATCATTGAAATTATAAGGATTTTTATGTGGAATAAATATAGTATGAAATCCTTCAAACCAGTAAACATATTTGAGGAAATAAAAAGGGTAATTGTACAAGGAATACTGTCATAAGTATTGGGCACTTACTGTTCATCACAGGGCGGTAAGAGTTAAAAACTTCATTGAATCAACAGTGTGACATATTTGGCATACCTAAAAACTATGTCTTATTTATATGTTTGATTTATCATCATAACTTTAATATTTATTTATGGATTATATTATATGCAATTCTCGTGCAAAAATCGCTCAAATAAATCTTTTCAATGCGAAGATAATTATAGTCCATTTCTACAGTGATCATCTTCACATTATTGAGATCCACATGCTCCACTTTCGGAGGAGGCATGGAAAGTAAACGTAATGCCTTGATGTTGTAAGATATTTATTACACGATGAGGAATAATGTCTTCTATATTTCACATTACGCAAATCAAACGTCTAATTTAGGTAATATGAAAAATATATAGACAATACATACATATTACGTTACATAGATATTAAAAAGTTTACAATGGATAATAACAAATATATACATATTTTAATTTTAGTCACGATTGCGATTTAGGAAAACTAAATTATATTTTTGGATAGACGGTGATACATACAACTAGGAATGTTAATTTAATCATGTGGCATCCAGGGTCGGATTTATCATACGATTAAAAGGGTTATAACTCAGTGCCTTCTAATGTGTGGGGACTGCGGAGTCCGAAAGATTAATAGGGAAACGAGCAAAAATTTATAAAGTTTTCTACTATGTATACCAGAAAATGAGTGTTAATGTGAAGGGTTATTTTTCAAATAAATTCCAATTAAAAATTTAACCGGATTCTACCAGGAAAAAATTGTTCACTTGCCCTAATGTCAATTGAAATATTCAGGATAGATTGACATAAAATGCGAGTAATTTCATAGAGCGTTCTTTTTGAATTTAATTTCTTGACATACACGCCACGTATTAGCCCAATACTTTCACAATGTAGATGCGGCCATGGTTATAATTTTATTATCTATGATTAAGTAAAATTAGCTCTGCTTATGATCGGTATAAAATTAGCTGGTTCACAAATTACTCGTGTAGGTTTTAAATATAAATACATTTTTCGATAAATTCGTGAAATTATTTTAATATTTTTAGTTACAACTCTGAAATGAGACGTACCAATGAAACGAATACTTCAAAACTTAATAGTATGACGTATTAAAAGATAATTCTTAACAATATATTTTTTAAATATGATGATAGTTATTTCACTGACCCAAAATTTTTGGCCTACCATTCCCTTTTCGAAAAAAATAATACTCAAAATTAGTTACCGCCCCCTGTAATTTCTCGTTGTTTAGCTCTCATGCCAACTACAATTTTTTTTTGCGTCTCTCCCATGTTTGTGAGCCTGGAAGAATTGCGCCAACTGTTACTCCGTAGTTACACCACTGATTATTAATTTCTTCTATTAGGAACCACCGCCTCCTAGACCTCCTAAACGCCCCCCAAATGATTCTGACCCCGCTATCGCCCCCATAGAAGAGTTCAGCGCCTACTTTAGGAATCTATGCTCTAGTGGTTACAACTCTAGGGTCAATTTTTTACTACTAAATAAAACTTGACAGCTTAGTAATGAAAAAACAATCGACAATCGATTTTCAAAAAAAAAAAAAAAACATTCGATATTCGAGCAATGATATAATAAATATTTAAATTCGAAATCGTGTCGTTCAATTTAGTATATTACTTTTTGTCACGTCTAATTTATTTACAAAACTGTGACACGTAACTAATAATTTGAACTACGTTAGAGTAAAGGAGAGTTTATAATATATTATCATTCCTCCCTTAGATCCTAAATACGAATTGAAATAGTTACGCGAGTAGGAACAAAAGTAATTTGTTTGAACAATATATGTGTGTGTATGTGTGTACATAATGCCCGGGTGAACGTACGGGCGACCAGCCACCTCCTGGCCTTCAAATCGAGTATTCTGCCAGCTAATAACATGATGAGGAGGTTATCCAAATTATAACTAATGGTCGCAAACAACGCTCCCGCGGTGATCCTATCCGCTTGACACTAATCCAGGGAAGCATCAACGGGGATTATAATTAAATACGTTAGCCAAATTTATCTATATCTATGTGACAGAAACACATTAATTTTATGATGGATAACATAAACAATAATTGCGTAATTGACTTTTCTGTCAAAGTAACAACTCAGTTCATTTTCTATAATGAATAAAAAAAGAAATTTTATCTTATATAATATTGCCTTTAATAAAACTTATTTCAATGTTATTTAAAAAGTTCATCGCCAGAAACTAGTAATATTTGTACGAAATATATTGGATAATAGAAGGCACTAATTTGTTCCATTAATTTAATGTATTTAAGTTCCACCAAATATTCGTTGTAGAGATGATTGGTTGGATCGAAGGAATATATTTCAACTGTATATTTATTTGGCTTAAGCAAATTCCATGCAGTTTTCGAACATAGTGCTTATTTTAATACCACTACGTAAACACATATTAACTAAAGAAATCTATTTATTAATTGAGTTAGAATTCATTATACTATTTCATTAATACGATATAAATTATAGATAATGAATTCTAACTCAATTAACTAAAGAAATCTATTTATTAATTGAGTTAGAATTCATTATACTATTTCAT
>JAGVSQ010000079.1:0-55060 GCA_022683975.1 Rhyacophila evoluta
ATATTAGCCAGAGCGGCAGAGTTATCAATAAGACCACGCATAAGTCGAAAAAAATATATGTATTTATTAACTTAATATAAGCCTCATACTCGTATTATTCTACAACGATCTTTGTACAGTATATATGTATTGCGGCATGTATAATTACCAGAATTGATAACAATAGCCGATGTTTGTTAATTATAAGCGGACTATTAAGTAATTTTATATGCTGTGATATGGTACCAGCTTATTGCGATAATATTATCCGTGATTATAATATCCAGCTTCCCCTGTATAATAAATAAATAAACTGTAAACTACTAATTTTTCCGATAGTGTATTGTTGTGTGTAATTAAATAAATATAAAATATTATACTATGAAACCATCGACTGAAATTTAACTTATTATATCTTCGGTCGAAACAGATGTCTACTTGATCATAATGTAGTTTTTTTATTTAAAAAATATACATCATTTTTGTTTTGATTTATGAGTTTTTCAAAAGTGTTATGATTTTGAAAAAATGTGTCGAGGTTTCTGTCTTTTTCTTCGTATGTTGTTCTCTCTCTCTTCTGTTCTCTTACTTTTTTGTCTATCTGTTACAATCTGTTAAAAAGAGCGCGAATGAAACCAAATAAACTTGAAGATTTACAATATATCAATGTAATTGTACAATTTTTACTTTACATAAATTAGATATCATATAAAAGAATTCTATATTGGAATAGGATTTAATGAGTCAAATCTCTTTTGAATCTAAATATTTTTTACAATATTCTTTATTCATGCATAAATACATATGCGATTATACGTAATGCGAAAATCGGACTTGTCTTGATAAATAATGTTCACGAGAATAATTTGCTAGCCATTAATTCAATTCAACGGGCATGTTACACTGATTTTTTTATACAGTTACGCATTCGAACTTTAAGCCGCTGATGGCAAAACGCATTTACTTACCAACTTTCCCATTTAGTCACATCTACCATTAAGGTCCAAATCTTTTTATGAGAATGTAATCATACAATTATTGTGACTATGGCATTTAAGACTCTTGCTAGATTCAATCATGATCAATCATTATGGTATTATTATCTGAGCCAACAGACAAGGTCCGATCACTTGGCACAATCTTCAAGTATAAGAATACGTAATCGTAGTTCACTTCTTAGAATCCGAATATGGAAGCAAATATACAGTAGTTAAGCTAAAGAATGAATTAAATTTGGAAGGAAGTACGTGTAAAGTAATAAGAACGAAGACGAGCTCTGGAGAAAATTAAGACTCGCATAAGAATTTCGCGTAGTTAAAAAAGAATAAGATAGATGTAAGTATTTCTCAAGATTCAACGATAGAAATCGTACATTCATAATACGCCATCAATATTATAGCGCCAAAATGGGCACGCCTTTGGGTTTGCAGCAAAACTATAGCTTTCATCATTGCCTTGCTCCGATATCAAACTGAAACATATTTTCCAATATACCGAATCAAAAACTGCATCAAAGTCTGCTATTTCATGTATACACGGAATTCACACATGTAAGAAAGAGACAAATATTTTGTCAGTATGCATTTAAACGGTATAATATCGCAGGTGTGAGATGCGTGAATACAGTTCAATACATCACTCTGTACCCTATATACGTATCACGTCAATCTATCCGCATAAGACAAATAGTATCTGGAGAAGGAACGCCAAACAAACGGAATGATTTTCCAGTAATAGAGCGGAAAAACGTATTTTCGTCTCCCTTCCTCACCAGATGACGGTGGGGATGAAATACGGGACGTACGTGCTTGACTGATGCGCGGGGATAACATTATATGCTTACAAAACTAAGGAATACCTATCTACCTAGATGTAAAGTCTTTGTAAACATTTTGGAGTGGGTTTTGCACAAAGTTTTCAGAGATACTTTTTAGGAAATAATAAATTGCGAGGATGTTTTTGGAGGGAAAAGTAGGCCAAGCAATACGAATATTATATTATTTCAAATAACGTAGTGTTCTATTATGACCTGTTTGTTAGACTGTATTTGTGCGAGTTTCAAGCCCCATATTCAAAACCAAAATAAAGCCACCTACACTTTCTTTGATAATAATATGATTTTTTAAATTCTGAAAGTAGTTATTAATTTAGAGAGAACTTACGAAAAAATATTTTGAAAGAAATTCTTATTCGCATGACATATTACATTTAAATTATGTTGCAAAAACCAAGACAGCTATCAACAATTAGCTTATAACAGGAAATATGTGACATAAATATGAATCTCCGTAACACGAAGACTCGCTTTGATGGATTTTGTTTCTTAAGAATTGGTGGTAAGTTAGTCGCTCAACATGTAAAACATTCAGTCTTGTATTTTAAAGATTTAAAAACTCCTTGTACAGCTATGAGATTTTAGTCAAAACCTCCGGTACATATGCGCATACACTTACAACTAAGCCATCGAATGGATTGACTAACCAATATGTTGGTTTAGTATATCCTTCAGACCACAGTGAAGATTTATTTATTAGCTACTATTAGAAATCTGAAGATCTCTTTTTGAAATAATCGTTCAATGAATTAAAATACCACGTGTATAATTATGCTCAAAATACAATAGATGAGATTATATTTTTAACTGTTTTGATTTGAGCCCTATACAATTATTTCAGTATTTCTTTGCGTTGGTCGAATACACATTGCGAATCGTAAATTAAGAAAGTTTTATGAATAAAACTGATAAGTTGTGCTATATTTCAATTTTAAATATCAAAAATTAAAAAATGAATTCTGCTAAAAATAATAAAATTACATTCTACCAAGACACGAGATTATATTTTCACAGACGCTAATAAGTAAAGGATGTGTTTCGGATAACGTTATACAATATATTACAAGATATCATATCAAGAAAGAGTATAGGTTTGCATTAAAATGGCGATAAAATATAAATGGCTTAAAAATTTCACGGTTAATACTATCGATCACTATCAGTTTGTCACGTAATTTAAAACTACAAAATATACGAATGTTAAGTAGTACTAAACAATTAAGTAACTATTTATCGATTGATTAATTCAGGTATTTTTTTTAGTTTATACAATGTTCAAATTAAAATAATGTATTTTGTTGAGAGCCACTGGCACATCGCGCAGGGGTGGCAAAAGTGCCGCCCCCGTAAGTTTCCTTGGACCGGTCGGGCGGTGCAAGTGAAGGCAGAACTACCACATTAGAGCCGCACTACAGTGCTCTCTCAAAATCGATATGGTTTGTTTTTAGGACTCGGGAGGGGGGAGGCAAACGGAACCGGAGCAGCGCGGGGAGCGACGCGCCGGGGGCGCACTTGCAAGTGTACGCAATGCTACGCCGTGGGCTTGCGCGTGCGTTTATGCTACGCCGTAGAGTGACCGTGCTACGCTACGTAGCGTAAGCCGGAAGTACTGCATTTACGACCTCAATAAATATTAAACGTGTATAAAACGTAGTTTGAACGGGATTTTTATTGCAAAGCATCGCTTTAAAATTCACTCACACTCCAACAAAAATCGCGAGAAAGATCCACATCAAACTGTTAGCAGTTTCTTGCTTGACGCTTGGTCGCTATGGTTCATTCGGATATACCGTAAGCAAAAAGTTCCTGATGCAGCAGTATACTTAAACTATTATTAATATTCAAAGATTTTTTGAAACAACAAAGTTCTAATTTTAAGAAGATGACTAAATAAACTTCATATACAAAATAAATATGAGTAGATACTATTTTCAGTTCGTAATGTTAATTTTAAAACGCCAAATTTGTATGGTGATTTCTTTGAAACTACGGATCAACTTTAAATATTACTAATTATAAAACATCTGTGACTTAGTCTTAATAAAATACATTCAATTTAAATGAGACATTTTGTGAATAATTGAACACTTAAAGCTATTGACCTTAAGATTTTTTGGATGATCCGAGGCATCAAAAAAAAAAAAACTCAAAATATATTCACTCATTTAACATAACCTTTAATTTGATATCTGTATTTATATAGTAGTTATAATATAATGAGTAAAGTCCATATTGTTTTAAATTTTCACATGGTTATTTATAATAATGCTCATTCTCAATCCACTCTACTACTACTAGGGATGATTCTGCTTCGTTATACACGTAATTAATAAAGATCATAAGTAGGAGGAAAAACAATTATTTTTTCTTCCAAAAAAATAAAATAATTCCCGATATTTTTATCGGCTCGGTCACCCCACACGTGTAGCAGTGTTGTAGCATTGAGGCGTAGTCGCTACGCATTTCTCTTTATATGTACATTCGTAGCACTTCGCGGCACATCGTAGTAACTATAATGCTACTATAACCACCCGATATATATTCGACACAATTCTCCACCGGGAATAATACAAAAGTTTGATGATTTATTTTACATATTACAATGTCGCTTAAAAAAATTAATATTGTGGAGCTTGTTGACGCGTATGTATCAGTGTATACTATACAACTTTATTTATTTTGTTTAAGTAAAAAAAAATGTTGTAAAACTCTTAAAAGTTAAAATTGATTTGAAAAGTTTCTAGAGTTTCTCAATATACATAATTTCATTTATATAATATTGAACTATTGCATGCAAGTACTGTTAAATTTATTATTTTTATATTGATAATAAATAACTTATCTACCCGCGTATAAATTATTATTTAATAAAATGGAATCCATCAGAGTAGGTTTTTTATTCTCAGCACTTTCAACAATTATTATTTATAATCAATAGGAGTATAGTATTATTTCTTCAACTTCTAGAATACGGTTAAAATAGTATAAATTTTTAACAATATTAAAAAAAAGCTTGATTCTGATACAAATTTGTCATCGTCAGGTCTAATATACAAATAATTGAGTATTTGTATATTAGACTTGACGATGACAACATATATAGTTGATCATATTGGATTACAGGTAAAAGCTTTATTTAATGAGTATATTCAAAACTGTATCTACTTCTTCGCCAACTAAGGAGCTACAGTTTAAATTGAGTTAAGTTAACAAGTTTCCCAGCCTTTATCATCTCTTTTTCATACTATCAAATTTTTACTAATTTTCCTTTCATAATTTCTATATATTACATGCGTAAAATGATCGAAATTTATATACAACGGAGATGAATTGTGTGTATTTCAGAAAGGTACTTACAGAGCTCGGTCCCTAATGCCAATCATAGCGTAGAAGTAATGAACCCGGTCAAATGTTCTGCTCGTCTATTAGATTGACACACACGAGAGAAATTATTGGTGAAACGGTTCAGTCTAAACCATTATTAAACTAACACAAAATCAGTTTTAAAACACAGTCTTCTTATAACAAGCATATTTACTAAGTGTAATTATAAGTTTTTTTCAGTATGTCGAACAAAAAGTTATAGTATAATCGATTCTATGGAATCAGGACTTGTAAAAGATTTTTTATGTATGGCCTGATTGTTTGCCACGTTAGTGTTCGTAACGCGTTGGGATGTATTTGTATTATTGATGTAGCAAAAATGCTTTTCTTTTTTTTCTTTCAATACACTCTGTTGTGTTTATGTTTGTAGTTGTGCCTTTCTACGTTTATAGAAATGCAATGTTTCTTTTTTGATTGGGCGTTCCTATTACATTTCTTATTGTATTGGATATTCGCTATATTTTACGATCTACGTAATGGTTTTGATCTGACAAACAGGTGGACGTAATGGCGTTTTATGCGTTTTCACATCATTTTCTTTACCCCTCCTTAGCGTGGTCGTAAAATTTGTATACATAGTGACATGCACATTACTGATCGGTATATATTGTTTATGAAAAGTATTTATGTGTATAAGATAAAGAGAGAGTTATTTAATAATTATTGAAAACTTGAAAATTTGATAACTATAGGCTGCGTTCTTAAGAGTAATGAGTTATGTTAGCTACACATGACTGAGTTTGATTACTGGAAATTTCAGAAAGAAAGCGTGTTGTCCTTAGTTATCAGAGCCTCTATTGTAAGTCAAATTTACACACAAAACTCAATAGATTCCGAAATTCATATTAGTTACATGAAAATATATGACATTAAAATTCTATTCAATATTGCCATAACAACAAACAAGCGAAAAATACAAAATAGTTTGAATAGTTTTAAAAACGACTTCTATATAAAAATTTTAAATATCACCATAGCACAAAAATAAGGTTAATTTTTTCCCTTATCGTGATATATTTATTCTGCTTCTAGTTTTTTCGATATATATTATTTGAGTTGTAATAACCTATTATTGGTATGTATATATTAATTTGTTATTTGTCGTATTATTTACGTCAACTGGTTTTCCAATATATAATTAAACGAAAAAAAAACGGCAATATTGAACTTCAGAAACCACTTAGTTATTACAATCATGATAAATAAGGCACACGTGTATGTCTGTGCGTAAATACTATCCATATTATGTATATATACATATGGATATACAAGTCTTCACGAAATATTAATGTAATATAAGACTCCGTAGTGAATTTGTACTCATTTTTACGACTGACTCGTTAAATCGATTCAGTAAGTATTACTATAATGCCATTTTCGCTTGCATCGGTTTAGCTTTCTTTAATTCGAGTCGAAAATGGGGCGCCTTCACGCTTTTATGGGGCGCAATGGAAAACGAGAGTGTCTGGGCGGTGACATGCGGTGCCAGGACTGGGAGCTTCACCCTGCGCCCTGCGCCCCCATCGGCCCGGGTTAGAAGTCAACCACCCTCGCATTGGCATGTCCAAGTGTTTTCGTAAATTCTTCAAAGCTTAAGAATGTTTTTATTTTTATAGTTTACGAGTATTCAATAATATTATTGTTTTAGTTGAAAAAAATGTTTCTTTTACACTTGCAGTAACGTTCGATTCATCATAACTATAGAGTACATTAAAAATATTTCTTACGCATCACTAGAGTAATAATAATATGCTGTCCTAGTCTCGATAGATTGTTATCTTTATTTTTAATGTTTACAATTCCAATTAGCTATTTTAATACAAATGAAATGAAGAGTATGATTCCTACATGAACTTATTCCAGCATTTAAACATTTAACGAATATTTTTTATGCAAAAAATAATTGTTCAAAATGTTTTCCTTTAAATTTGAACGTGGTGGAATAAGTTCACTTTGGAAATAAATCCCTCGAATTTTGGTTTCGTTAGTGGCACTCGCTTATTATGTTTTGCTTAATTCGTATGGATTCTACCAAAAAAATCGAAAATTGAAAGTTCATTTGTCACTAACGAACGATCCATCTGAAAGTTTTGGCATCACAAATAGATTTTTTTTATTGAAAAGCCAGATCGTAGTTATGAAATTTTAATAAGAACATTCGTTATTTTATTATATTCGAATGGTGTATGTAATTAAATTAAGGTTTAAAATAATATAGAACTTATTCTCTAGTCTAGCGTATTGCATATAAAATAAGTAACTAAGTATACTTACTATTGTAATGGTTATAGATTGATATAATGCATTATTTTTCGTCAAAACGGAACTGCATTTTATAATATTTTTATTTTCTATGAAGAAGGCTGCAGATATTACGTACTTATATAAGGTTCTAATTCGAGCACGTCACTGCGCCCCGCAGTGAGTGAAGCCTGAAGCCTCGCTACTACTACTAATAATAAGAATAATTGTAGAAACGTACACCCATACTAACGTGACTGTGCACGCGTAATGGTTCTCTGTTTACTACTCCGCAGAGCTTTCGTAATCGTAATATCGCGAGCTTTTTACTAGTTTCGCTCGAGGGAAAATAATATAATCGAGCTTAACGTTTTATTGTTTTATTTTACAGATTTTTTACATCGCTGTTGTAAATTTTTATTGCTTCTTGAATGAATAATTTTCAAGTTTTGCTCGAATTGGTAATTTGTAGTGTCATTTACTGTATACTGTTAGAAAGCAGTTTATGGAATCAGAGGCTGGAGGTTAACGGGGTTTGGCTGCGCTTGTGAATGCATTCGGGAAGTGCGACAACGATAGTGTGTGCGCATCCGATTCGTAACGTACCGCCGCAGGTGCGAGCGTCCCACGGGGATGCTGCGTGAGTGCGTAAATTATGAATGAACTCAAATGCAGGCCTAATCGTATGCAAATTATCCAGACGCGAGCCCACGTGTCGCGCACCCCCGCCCCTCGCCGCTCTTCCGCGGCGAGCGAAGAGAGACGGCGGCGGTGACCAGCATCCCGCATCAGCCGCCGAAACAATGGCAGCGACTCCTCGTCCGCCCACTCCTCTCGGCGTCAGGTACGCGCGCCGCATAGTTTGGGCGTGTACTAGCATTTATTCCTGAAACAAAACGCGAGTGGCAAAAATAATAGCGGAGCGAGAGAGCGCATCCCCCCACCCCACGGAGCCCCGTGCGCAATGAGCGCACTCCCTCCGTCCCCCCCACCGCCGATGCCGCGATTTATTTCGGGCGCATGGAAGCGCGCCAGAGCGAGATCGCGGCGTCGCCGGCGACTCGCCGCTTTTTTTCTCTCACTCCTCTCGCGCTGCAGCCGTGACGCTAAAGTGAAGTGAGCCGCCGGGGCATAACGTAGTGGGAGGTTTGCGCGGTCGGACCGTCGGCCGTGGAGAACTGTGCACGACACCGAGTAAGCGTCGACTTCTGCGATAGGAAAACGGGCGAGGGGCCAAGAGGGAGGGGGACGGGCGCGAAACCGGAAACGGACGGAGCTTTCGAACGCGGCGGGATTCCTTCTCGGCGCGAGATTCCGCCGAGACGCCGCGATCGCTAAACTGCACTTCCGGCGATTTCGCGACGTCGCGCTTCCCTGCGGCCGATTCTTCGCGTCGCATTATTGAAACGTAAACAAACGCGTCGAACCGCCTCGGAACTTCCGTCCGTCCGCTTTTTCGGTCGCCCCCGGCCGCTGTCGCATTTTCTGAGCGTGAATTTTTCGGAGTGATAAGAGTGCAGCGGGTTGCAGCCGGGGCGCTGCACCGTCCGCCCCCGCCCCTTCGCCCCTCCCCCGCCCGCCCGCGCCCCTTCTTGATGGACACCGTATTGATTTCTATCTGCCTCATTGTTCTGCTTCGATTCGGTGCACTCGATTGCGTCCGTCTCCGCTTATTTTCATTTGACGATTTTTTTCAAAAATTCGCATTCGCCCGAAAATGTCATCGGTCGTTTTTCCGCGCGGACGTCCCCCGCTTACCGAACTACTGTGCGTCATTCATTTTTCGCGGTAAATACGAAATGTCATCGCGGCGCTAATTAAACCGGATTTCTAATAAACAATTATCGCCCGCAATGCTCGGCCAGAGGTGCACAATTTCGGTGCCCTCACATCACTGTCATCTCCGACGCGAGTACGACGTCGGGATTCGTCTCGCACGAATCGCGAATAATAAATAACATTGATACTCATTTTTAGATTATTGTGAAACAAACTTCAACGCCGACAGACGTATTCTATTTTTGGAAGATAAAACTTTTCCTCGCGCTGTACGTACGGGAAATTATACTATTCAGTGAAAAAAACTAACAACGTAAATAATATCAGTCGCATTTAATTATTTTAAAAAACATCCAAAAAGCTTTTCAGTGTTTGACGATAAAATATTATCCGGATCGGATCGTTCAGTGAATGAAAGAAAATCAGTTTTTATTTATTTTATACAAAAAATGTACGCGATGTTCGCAAGTCTCTGTCGTAAACAAGTAGTGATTCACGTTACTCTGCTGAAAACCAAAATAAACGCTGTGTACGCGATCCATACGGCCCATTCAGACTCGTCGTCAATTATAATAACTCTTTTATTTGTCGTATAAATAAATGTAATATCTTTGCGTGGTCCACGCCTGGGGGACCGAGTCGGCCGTATTATTAGGCACTAATTTTTATACTCCGATACTATTCATTTAAGTGAAACAAGTTTCCGTACCATCGTGGACGTGTTCGTTGCTTATTGTCTAATATTAATTTGGCATATGGACAATACTGGAATTATTTCATGAGTGGTGTTCGATTTTCAAATTTTTGAATTCAGAATTTACGCGTATAACACAGTGTTGCAATCTAATAATATTACTATCAACGTAATTCGTATTATGGAATTTACAAACCATAACATTGTTTTTCGTCACGCTAATTTGTTTATATTTTAGTTGACGCAGACACATTTTACTCAATTATACAAGTGTGACCGTTTAATTTTATGCAAACTAGTAATTCTTAGACTTTAACCATTTATAATGTGTTGAATTCCCAGTGTATTTTCAATATTTTACCTAAAGAATCAACGATATTGTGAATATTCAAATATTTATTCATCAAAATTTCCAATACGTATATATTTGTCGAAATGTGTTTTTGTTTTCAATATGTTTAGTGCATTTTTTAAAAAAGATATTTTTGCAGTTTTCGTTAAAAATTTAATGCATCATTAAAAACGCTGTAAATCGTAAGAATAAATGTGAATACTTTCCAGTTAGCATCAATTTAATCGTGCTTGAATCATGTTAGCATTTTTCAAAAGTAATGCAGCAATTTTAGACATTTAGAAACTGTTATTCAATACATAACTCGACTCCATCGTTCTATTTCAAAATTTTCAAATGACATAATTTATTTCCGATGCGTGATACATTTGTAATCCGGTGTACCAGTTCTAACTCATTACTATTGTAATTCCTTTAAACGTTTCAGTTGATTAAAGTAAATTAATTATCGGAAACGGTTGGCAGTTGTCCATAAATAACAAACATTGTTACGTGCATCTTTATTCTCTAATTGCATTCTTATCTCAGTGAAAGATAATGCGTACCTACATGTAAATATTGTAATTACACGAAAACAAGATTATGTGTGTCTTATTTCTAACAATATCAACGCTTATGACTGTATCTAAGTGCGTACACACTCTCTCAATTTATTTATGTAATGTCTTTCCTAATACATAAAAAACGTCGCATCTAAATGACAGTAAAATAACAAATTTATGCAGCGAAACCTTAATTGTTAGCATAAATTATAAGGTTTATAGAAGAACTATACCTTTCTTAAAACAAATTGAAATTTATCAGCTTTTTTAATGTTTACAATTGAATATTTTAAATATTGAATTTAAAAAATACTATTTGTTACAGTACCAAGATTTCACGTGTTTTAATTGCGGAAATGTTTAATATAACGTGTTTGTTTTTTTTAAATGGAATACAAGCTGTGTGGTATTTTTGGTTTCTATGAGATTTACAAAACAAGCTAATCGTTTGATATTAAATACAGCATTTTCCCTACTATGATAAATTACGTAAGGATTATCAAAAACGCAATATAAGCGTAGACATAATCGAGTATTTTAGAATAAATTTCAATCAATATTTGATAGAAAACTATTTCGGAAGATTCATCTGTATACTTGGTAAATGACTGTAAAACTATCGATACCATTTTTATTCCAAAAATTGGAAACAGTCAGCTTTGCTTACAGATACTCTTTATGCGGAATTCATTTAAACGTTTTGTTCAAGGTTCAACGAGTATTTTACTTGGTGGAATAAATATAATCCGACATTTATTCAATACGAAATTAACGCATTTTGATAATTTAAGACGTCGAGAGCAATTATTTTTTATTATAAATAGATACATTGTAATGGATGTGAAAAGCATCACATGAATTGTTATTTTATCATATGTTTTTATTCTTTGCAGATATTTAATTTTTAAAATAAGTGAGTAACACAAAAGATAACTTTGCGAAGAAAAATTATTTGTTAAATCCGTGAAAAGAAAAATGTTTCTCGAATGATATTTAAGCAGGAAGAAATCAGTCTACCTCTAAAAAATAAAGTTATCATTATTGTTTCGAAATCGACTACGCGCCACAAACAAAGATAGACTATAACGTCGACAATTTAAAAGTGCTAATAATACGAAAACGGTGTAATACCGCAAAGTGATCTTTAAAAAAGTGCTGAAGAGAAAACGAAGATTCACGAAGACGAGTAAGAAGTATATCTCCAAATGGTGCATACGAAAACTCGACACATGACATTTTTTCTTAGGCAAAGTTTGAATATTTAGTTAAACTGTCGCCTTGGACGGGGTCTCAAG
The DNA here is from genome assembly GCA_022683975.1 of Rhyacophila evoluta. Lineage (NCBI taxonomy): Eukaryota > Metazoa > Arthropoda > Insecta > Trichoptera > Rhyacophilidae > Rhyacophila > Rhyacophila evoluta. The sequence goes on from JAGVSQ010000079.1 coordinate 12,101, forward strand.
TCGCGGTGTCTCCCTCCGTGCAATCAGACATGGCCACCGAACCAGGTAAGCATCGTCTTCATCACTATCAATTCAACGTATATATGAAGAAAATATTCAACCGACAAACTAGCAATTTTCAGATAATTATAGAAATACAGGACTGTATAGAAAGAGCTTTCCAGGCTTTTTACCGGATTTATATAGATATTTTCAATCGATTTTTTTAATGAATCCCAAAAGTTGAATCTTTCCCGCATTTATACGTTTTTACTTCCAGTTATATGTACCGTCTAGTAGGATAATAATGTGACATATATGTAGTTTAAAATACAACTACTTAATAATTGCCAACCATTCATTCGAATCACATTATGATGCAAGTTATAAATATGAGGAGGTATAGAAGATTACTTTGGTATTCAAGCCCGGATGTTTTTGATTTACAATGCTACACCTAAACAACACAACATATAATTCAAAAACACAAACATTTGTCGATAGCGCTTGGGCTGTCAATTTGTTTAATAATAAAATTATTACTCACCCGAAATAGCAATAAGGTAATATTTTTTTTCTGTAAGAATATAATACGATTTTTTTTACAATAAAATTTAATGTAGTGTAAAATAGAATTTTACCGACAAAATACAAAGTCAGATAACAAATACTATTTACTGGAACAGCCATCTATGATCAGACTCTTTAAATGCAGTAATCACTTGAATATATTTTTTTAATTCAATTTGACACCCAATCCCAGTAAGTAGTAGCAAGTAGCAAGCCAAATATTTAGGTATACTAATAATAAAACTTCTAAAGAGAGCAAAAAAGACAATCGAAATATTTAAAAAAAATACATACATAATCTCACAATTTAAACGTGTTTACTTATTTTACTGAGACACTAAGTATTTCGATTTGTGTACAATATGATCTTTCGAATTTCTTTCAAATAGAAGTTGACAGAAAACAGATAAACAACCTTTCGATATTAACCGATGGAAAGTAATGGTATGAGTTTGTATTATTCTCGAATCAAAAAAATAACAAACCGGCAAATATAGAAATTCTAGGTACGTTTATACATCATAATCTGGATACTAAATTACTTGTTTATTTTATGATAAATTATTGTATACAATAGTTTCAATTATAATATTTGCTACGTAGATGAATACGTGCCGTATAAAATTTAAATAGTGAGTAAAAAATATTGACAAATACATCGACTTTATAATATGATAAATAGAAAACTGCACTATTTAAGCAAGTAAATACAGCCATGAAATAATGAACATACAGCGAATGACAAAAAGTCTCTTATCATTTAGATATCTACTGTATATTCTCTAATATTCGTACATATAAAAAGTAACAAGGCTCTACGTTAATAGAAGTTTTTTTACATTGTCTCCTGATAATGACAAATCCGTTTTAGGAAACCAGCAATAATATCTGTACTATGTATTATTCAAATAGTCAGGGCACCTAAAAATTTATATATGTAGTGAAAATCATACATTCAAATCTTGTCAATATATTATATATATTGTTGTGTTATGTATAATACATACGTTGTATTACTTATATTATCGTTATATGTAATTTAAAATATCATTAACAAACATCTATCATTTATAAACTGTGTTTCTTGTTTAACATTGTATACTATGGTTGATATTTTTGGAAATAAAAAATACTTATCAATGTATCTTTTGATAATCACACAACGTTGATATTTCGAGAAAGTTTGTATATTACTGTCGTTTTGAGCTTTCTATCTATATGATCTTTCAAGTTGTCAGTAACAATAGCTTTCGGTATTGTATCAACATTCAAATAGATAATGAGCTTCGACGTAATGTATGTATTAATAACAATTATTCTGTTTTTAACTATAATGCCGTTTTCAATAAAAGATTAGTTCTTACTAACTTTTCAATATGGAACTTATAAGCAAACCGACCGTAGTAAATATATGTACAATAAAACATGAATCAAAAGTCTCCGACATAATTTAAATTAGATTCACACATATTACATAAAATTGGCCGACAATTATTTGCAAAAGAAAAATGACGTAAGAAAATAGAATTTTAAAACACTTGGAAATTCGACATTACGGAATCTACTGCCCTTTATTTTTCTTCAGCAAAAAGTTAAACAAATCATTGGGAAATAAAAGCTCAGTTTTGCAATCGTATATACTCAATCCTAGGCAGATTTTTATATAGAATACGTAGTAACGGAATACCTACCTATATATACGAAAGATGAAAATAGCTTCATACCAGAGTGGATACAAAGTCTAAATGCACAAACAGCTTTCGTGCAATATATTGCGTAAGTATTTTATGATAAATCAATTACTTAATATCAAAATGTGCGGTCAACACAATCTCATAACTATACATCTACAATATTGAGTCATTTTTTTAATGAAATCGATTTCCAATCAAAAAAAAATCTGAATAGATAATTATTTGCAATCCAGGTAGTAAGTTTAGTCTTAAGAAGCTGGAGCATAAATTTGTGGCTGGATGAATTTAGGATTTACATGAAATTTATCAGATGGTTTTGAATTAAAAATTAACTCATAGCTAAATTCAAAATTAAATAACTGTTATTTTGTATTTAATGCTTTAATATTTGTCAGTATTAAAACGGTTGAATAATCAATTACAGTCAATAGTAATTATATTTAATGGTTACTAGTGATTTATAGGTTTGATTTTTCTTATCACAATACGTTTGTTTCTTGATTATCTGGCTTTTTAAATTCGCTGTTAAATATGTAATCTTATCAAAAAATATTATGTACTAAATAAAGGCACTTAATTCAAAGATTTTTTTGCTGTCTTGTGTACACGGGAAAATACGAGAAAAAAGTTGTATGGGTTCTTTTTTTATTGATCGCAATTATTATATTAAAATACCTACATAATAAAAAATGTCTTTCCTTATAACAAATTTATGTTATGGTTTTTTTATTAGATCGGCGAAATATAAGAATTTATTTCGTACATTTTCGATATATATTCATTATGTTTATAGTGCATTTTCACTTTTTGATACATAAATATTTTTTTTATTTGACATTTTAAATAATAACATTTCACCAAGAATTCACAGTGAACATTAATTATATAAGTAATATTTACTTTTCGCCAAAGTAGAAAGTTGGTTTTAGTGGCGGATTAAAATCAATGCTGTAGATTTAGGAACCCCATTCCAGTACATATTTTATTTTATTAATTCTTTTAATATTTAATTCACTCGTAACTAATTGCTGATAATAAACATTTTCATTTTAGTATGTATCGCAATGTAATGATGTATGTCGTTTTATATAATATGTTTGTAAAGATACATTTCACCGTGTGGACCAACCATTGAGTTGTTTACTACGAAATCGATGCGATATTTTTTCATCATAAGCCGTAAACGAACATACGTATTACAGATGAACATGTACATAGTAACATACTCATATATAGATCACCTACTACTGTTACAATCTTTGGGCCAAATGCCGTTATCGAGCAATCGTTTCTTTGAAAACATGAATGAAAGCGGTGGGGTTTTCCGATATATTCACATTGCTAGGCTTAATTATTTCCTACAATTATTTACTCACCATCATTCCTCATTCGTCATTTTATCTAAAATTTCAACATTCCATTTATCTTATTTAATTTTAAATAAGTTTGGATTCATCTCCAAAAAATGCACATAGTTAATAGATTTAAAACAGTAGAACAGTATATATAGTGTTCTTTATTTGATTCATCAAATAAGAAACACTAAACTGATAAATAATAACAAGTGTTCTAAATTATGGGTTACTGTTTGAAATTTTGGATATATGATATTTTAAGTAAATATTTAATAATCAATCTACAACTGATTTAGTATGTCCCAAAATTTGAATGAGAATATAGATGTCACTATCAAGACTTGTTTAAGATAATAATAGATTGTTTGTATGATAACGTAATTTTTAACAATGGTAAAACTTTATTATAATATGAATTCATTAAGTCTGCTTTGTATCACATTGATGATCAATAATATACAATAATTGAATGGATAAGCTAGCAGTCATGTGGGTAAATTCGTACAACGTCAAGCCTCGCTAGTTCGAATCTGGAAACCGCATAAAAATCAACATGTTTTGAAGTATATAAAAATGCAAAACACGGATATACGATGACTTTAGCGATTGGCTGACAACCAATACTGATAATGTTAATGGTAAATTAAAAAAAAATAGATTCATTCAAGGAGAATTACATGTTTAATACGTCTTGGAGTGAAGACGGGAAAAATATAATAAAAATATTCATTTAGTACATGAACGTAATGTGTGTATATCAAATGCATTGAAAATTCTATGAAATATTAATTAATTCGAAATTTGAATAATTAATACGTTAAAAGATAATTTCATAATTCACCACAGGAGATAATTTACAAATATTTTTTCCAGCACACGTATTCCATTTACAAATAATATAAATTATCAAAATTTATTAAACTATAATTTTTAATTGGTAGTTGATTCTTAACAAAGCATCGATAATTCATTATGACCGTGACCGTATTGTGCATACATTTATGATTCATCAATAAATATTATTTTTTAGTAATGATTCATAAAATATATTTGTAATTCATTTTAATACTTTCATAATTGCAATTCAATACTTTTTCAATACGGTAACTGGTATTATTACTGTTATTAGTAAAGATAAATGAATTAATTCATTAATGATGATATATGCAGCTACCTATTCACAAATTGGTTGTATAATATAATGACGAAAATACCTTTGGTTTCAAATATGATGAATAAAAGTTTACAATGAATCATGCATATCTTACATAAGTGTATCCGCAAGAAACAAGTACACGCTTCAATTGTCGGTAAAATATTCTACAAGTATATTACTCATACTGTTTGAATTCTTAGAAAAAGGCTTGTGTGTATAGCATTCGCCTACAATAAGCCACTTTAAATATAAAAAAAACAATATAATAATTACAACAAATTATACTTGCAACTCACTGCGGATTACGCCTTGGTAAAAGGTTTATCTATAAAAGCTGTGATAAACAACATTTATTTTTACGAATCAAATTAAATACCAAAAAAACAATTAATTAATTAAGAGCCGCATTTATGTTTTGATATAAATCGGATGTAATTTAACCGTTGTCTGTTTTACGATTTTTCTCTCGTTGAAAGACATGTTTAACTATGACGAATACACGATGCAGTGTGTACGTATGGCATTCGGATGTGTAAATATTTTTTTATCTTATGGTTATTTATAATAATTGCATACTTTGCGTCATCTATAAAGGGTTATTAAAAAAACCCGTGCGCCACATTCGGTCCGCAGTCCACGAATTATTCATTACTAGATTTTGTAACTTTTTAGTAAAAAAAAATGTGTGCACACCCTGTGACTTAAAAATTAATCATCATTTACTTCGAAGACTTTATATCCTTCATACTGCACACTGCATTTTTACCATTTCTAGCTTGAGAAAATACAAATTCTCACAGTTCGAAGATTTCTACTTCGATTATTTTTGATGCGGACTGATTATTAGTCGATTTAACTTTACCATTCGATATTAATAATCTGCATCTAAATACGTACCCCCCCTCCTCCTTGATTCGTGCACCTGGACCAGCTACTCCAACTGCTACCTGGTAGCTACGCAACTGATGAAAAACGTGTCAATTTTTTAAGCAGAAACTTGAAATCTGGAGAGACTTACAAGCTTATTTTTTATCCAATTGAATATCGACAGTAATGAGGTTGGTTTTAACAAATATAGAAACATGCTAAATCCATACTCTTCTTACAATATATTTTATAATAATCCAGAACTTTTCTGAACAATGGCACTGTTAAATTTATATGAATATACATATACTAAATAATAATAATAAATATATTAATAGAAAATAATAATATATACGTATTCAAGGAAAGATATCAAAGTATTGTATAAGTATTTCTTTACATGATAAAGACAGCAGTAGATTTGGAGTTAACAAGTTAATTTCGTATTTCTAGGCCCTTCGGAACAGCAATACTCGTTGCGATGGAACGACTTCCACTCGGCAATTTTGTCGTCGTTCCGGCATCTTCGAGATGAAGAGGACTTTGTGGACGTGACACTGGCCTGCGATGGATGTTCATTCAACGCGCACAAGGTCGTTCTCTCCGCCTGCAGTCCTTACTTCAGGAAACTCCTGAAAGCCAACCCGTGCCAGCACCCCATAGTAATACTTCGCGATATACAACAGAAAGACATGGAGAGTCTGCTAAGGTTAGTAGTCAATTCCTTTAAAATAGTCGTAAACGTCAATATATGAAAAAAACAACAAAATATAACTTGTGAAATAAGGAAGTAAATATTTACATGAAACAAACTAGCAATGGAGATTTTGAGAAACGCTAATCTTTCATCGAATTTAAACAATCAACACATCGAAATAGGTGTGATTAAAAATTATATTTATTTTACATATGTATTTTTTCGAAATATGTAAGTATTTAAACCAAAATAACATCAAGCCTCTCATTTCATAGTAATGTCGTGGAATATTCAATAAATATATTATTATGTGTAATATTAATGTGTTTTATAATGTTATTAAATTTAAAACCAAAGAAAATAATTTCATATTAGGGACTTGTATTGGATATTACAAATATTATTTCTGCTTATAAATGGATCTACAAAGTAAGAGTACAGTATTCATATTTAATAATAATTGTACTCTCAAAATTCAATTTTACATTTTTGCTTATACATAAAACACAACCTTAAGTATCTGGCCTGAATTATTAATAATAAAATTAATGATATTTGACATTTAATTTTAGATTCATGTACAACGGTGAGGTTCACATAGGACAAGAGCAGCTCGGAGATTTCCTCAAAGCCGCCCAAATGCTTCAAGTACGAGGGCTGGCTGATGTCCCTACACCAGGAGTGCCCATAAACAATATTGACCACAAAGTTTCACCTGTAAGTTGTTTACTTTGATTCAACCCCATATTCCCTTTTCTATGATACGAGATAGCTACTCATACCGTCTACCTGAAAGAATCTCATGTCAAAGGGATTGACACAAGGGTTATCCAAAGCAAAGCCTCAACCTTACTATATTTATGTGTTTATATGTTAAGGGATCAATGTAGTGGATTGACTGTAGCACCTTTTTAGGATCCTAAATAAATCTTTGTGCTGGTATATTGTTTAAAACCGCGATAATGAAAGTTACCTCACCGATAAAAGGAAAAAAAAATGTTAAATACCTAGATGTAACAGTTCAAAGTATTTTAATCAGTTTTATAAATACGTACCCATCTACAAGTATTTTATGAACACTATTACAAACATGTCGTATTTTTTTTTAAATTAATAATTGAGATGAAAGAAAGCATACCCAAATATGTAAAAAAGCTGCAATTGGAAATCAAATTAAATGCCCCACGGTTGTATTACATTTGGCGATATAATGCTGTTGTTAGATTGAAAGGATCTATAATTTCACTGTTACGTTAAAGTTTTACCACAGTTTTTCTGTAAGAAAAAAAATCAACCTAAAAATATTCTTTCTTTTATAAGTTAACATTTAAATATGACAGATATCTAAAAAGCTATTTAAGTAATTTGAGAGAGATTTTATACACCCAAAATACTTTCCAAATAATGATTACTAATTTTACATTAAGAAATATTTTTAATTAATTAAATGTATCAATATTTAAAAAAAAAATCTATATATTTAAATAAGTAGTAGTTGCATCCCGGTAGTGTATAAACTAATGTGCGCGGCTAGCAATGTGGGGAATGCGATTCGATACCCACATGTGTCGGATTTTTAAAAATGCAAAAAATGCAGTAATGGATGCCCATTGGGTTGAGCAATTTTCTGGCAAACAATTCTTGTGAAAAATAATCTTTAAAGACATCCACATTAAGGAGATCCATATACTCCACTTTCGGAGTGGATATTTTCACACCGGTATAAAAAAAAGTAGATGCATCATATAATACATACAGTAAATAAAGTATTTTTACTAAATGAATTGTTATTCTTCAAATTACTGACAAATTATGTAATATTATTGCTATGAGGAGTAACTCAATTTGTCAGAAATATATAGAAATAATGACTATAATATGCACTTCTACATTTCGATATAAAAAATTTATTCATTACAAAATGAGTCGAAGCATTGTTTGGAGGGATAAAATTGGTTAAATTATTCATCTAATGACTGTGGTGTTTTTTTTTATTTTCAGTCATCGACAAGTTTACCTTGGCCAGAAGCTCCTCATTCAGATAGTTCACGGGAGAGAAGTCGATCGAGAAGAGAACATGGGCTCCATTCTCCTCCGCCGACTAAACGCACCCGATCTTCAGATCTCTACAATGCACAGTTGAGAAATAGGTTAATATTTTACATTCGCGATTTGTTCTTTGGCAATTGTGCACAGTGTCTTTGAAACAAACATTGCCATATTTTTCCTTAAAATATTGGATTTTTTTAAGACCAATATTGTGTTATATATAATGTCAAAACATGAATTTCTTTATTTTTCCTTATTAGAAGCTTAACTTTCTTTATATAATAAATTTGCCAATCTTTCACTGCTGATTAATTTTAATCAGTGAATAATTTAAAAATACTAATAAGGATAATTTCACAAATTGTACTAAATAAAGATTTGTTTAAGCAAAGTCTTATTCTTATAAGTTCTTCGTTAACTAATACTATCTTTAATCAATCCACTAGAAAATGATAAAAATAATTTTCACACACCGTAAACCAACATAATAATAAAAAAATCGTTGAATTTTACTACCATTTGAGAGATAGATGTTCCTTACGTGTATGTTTTCCTTTTGCAGAGTTGAATCGTTAACAGGACAAAATCATCGAAGTCCAGAGCGAGGAATTAACAATGGTCTCGATTTGCGGGATTCTCTTTTGGGACAAGCCCTGGAAGGAACTCCCACTTCTCATCCGAATAGTAATATGGTAAATACAATTTGAATTATAATATTTTTACATATTAGGTATAATAGTTCTATATGAAAGCTAGACCACTTATTGACAAGCTGTGTTTCAACCATGAGTCAGTGATTCGAATGCTCTGTTGGAAATTATTGTTAAATTGAAATAATAAATATTTTAGAGAACTTTTTCCATAATTATAATATTAAGACAAATAAATCAATTTTAATTTCTGGCTTGTCATTATCATGATTGATAAGTACTTATTATATTCAGTTGAAATTAATAATAAAATCTACAACTTTTTTGCCAAAAAATATAATAATAAATTAAAAATCTTTACATAAATATTTAAATAAAAAAAAAAAAAAACATTACACCTAACTTTAATGTAATATATTGTACCTATTTTTAGATGTGATATTTTTGTTTGTATCAGTATATCAGTGTGTTAATGTACCATTTTGAATTTCTCAGAAAATGAATGAAAATTCATTGCAAGCGCATTCAACGGGTGAAGATTCCTCATCGGACGCAGCCATGAGTGATTCTGAAATGGACCTTCCGCCTCGACACGCCCCCATGACGACAAAGCAAGAACCTCTCGACTATTGTGGTGAGGATATGGGTATGACCGGTCACAATGGCAGCATGTTAGATCCGCAGAGAAATCCAAACTTTCCTGGAGCACTGTTAGGGCTCCAAGGTGATTATCTTATTGAATTATTTTGTTTAATTTTAAAATAATCGCACAAAAATTGCTTCAATCAAAGAAAAACCTTCAAAAACAGATTATCATCACGAAACATCTTTAATTTGTCTTTGAAAATAACAAGTATTATTTCTGTGGTTGTGTCATCTATTGACCAAATTGAATAACGGGAGAAAATCAGCGAAGTTGCAAACCTTTGAACAATAGGAAGCTGTATCAAAATACGAATTTGTAACTTGTTAGTTTGTAGTCGTAAACTTAAAAAATATACTATAATGATAAGATTATTCTAATTGACTTTTACTTAATAAATATGGAAAAATTAATGGTAATCATGAGAAGTATTTTGTTTAAATTGTATAGCTAATTCTAAATTATAGATATCACCAAATGACTGTTCAATAATTTAATTATTTTTCGGAAGGTCTTTTGCCAGGACCATCAGGGATGCATGGAACACCAGATAATTTTGGTAAGTTGATTTTGGATACCATTACTTCTAGAAAGCATGACAATAAATTGTTTAAAGTTTGCCATGCCATAACAAAGGCAAACTTTATCCAAAGGTTTTCATGTTTTTACTATTTCATTTCTACTGCTTTCAATCTTACACAGTAATTAAGTTTTTATTTAACATTTTCTGCATCTTTTTCATTGTTTTATTTTTAACAAAATAACATTTTCGTTGAGAGGTTTTCACCAAAAATTTCAACAGCTGTCACTGCACAAAATTTATAATTATTATCAGAGTTAAGAACGAACGAATCTCCTACAAACTTTGTTATGTGTCAAATCCAATCTGTGAAAATATCCTGTTCACTTTGAAATAAGCAAATAAATGTAGTTAACATTTATCAATGATTATTATAATACTATATTGGGCTTTTCTGAAATCTGAGATAAGGGGTTTATTGCCGGACAGTCGTTCGAAAGAGGAGAGAATGTGAATATGCCCTAACAGGTTGAAATCCGTGAGAAGTTGTGATAATCATGCGGGTGTCCGTCTGCCGCAGGACACGACTGGATGACCGGAGCCTGTAATCCTGTCAGCCAATCGGATCCCAGAATGAACCCTTACACTTCCAATGCCACGGCGACTCCCGGCTGCCAACAGTCACAGCAGCCCGTCTCAGGGGATATCGGAAAAATGCTCAGTGAACAGAACTATGGAAAATATTCCATGGGGCCAATGTATCATCAGATCAACAGCGGCATGCAGGGAGATATGCAAATGCAGAATCAGGCTAAGCCCAAGTGTCCCGAGTGCGGAAAAGTATACAGCAATAACAGTAACCTAAAACAGCATATCGTCAACTTGCACTCGACGCCGAATGAGATCTATCGCTGTTCCGTGTGCCAGAAGGGATTCAAAACCCGACAATACATGCAGATACACTTGTTATCTATGCATGGAGTGCGTCAACGGAAAACTTACGATTCCAATTCATCCATGTCTCCTCCCGTGTCACAATAAATCGGTATCCACACTTGCTCTAAAATGCTTTCCTGAAAAGATCCATCATTTCTTTTTTGTAATAGATTACGGACATTCCATACTCTTTCTACTTTCTTATAGCAAACTTTGAAGTCGAAAATATATTCAGTATATCAGAATCATATCGTATTCAATTATTTTGCAATCTGTGCATTTTTGATGGCATATAAAAAAATAATTTAGATCTCATTTTATTCTATAGTTATATAACGATATTATATTATATATATTAGATTTCATTAATAACACTATAAAATAACCAAATAAAATAAAGTTACTTTCAAAATTTTGTCATAGAATCAAAAATTCACTTAAAATATGATTTTTAAGATGGAGTTGGGTTAAACACCTAAAAGTATTAATACTATAAGTAATAATAATTAAATTAGTATTTAATAAATTCATGATGTAAACATTATACCTATTTACTATCTAATTAAGAAATAGAGTTGCTTATGTATCGTTTGAAGATAACCTATCTCTATTTAGTTTAGTGTCCTCCTATTCAGACACTTTGAGATGATTGTAGAGTTGAATTCAATTTGTGTGACGGAAGGATAACAAAACACACGAAGATAGACTAATCTTTAAACAGTACTACAAAAATACCACGAGTTTCAAGTATTGTTAACGTTATACTATACTATCATCATATTTGTACAGATTGTCTGAAATAGGCAGAATAAGAAAGCAAGGGAATGAGCTAAGAGATATATCAAACAACATATAGCTATATTTTTGGGTGAACCTATGTTAAGCTAATGGCTTCAAGTCCATTTGTATGAGAGAGCGACCGAAATCATTTGTATGACATCCGCATCATTCATAGTAATAAATTTATGCATGAGTATGTTACATCTCTGGTAGATGTATTGAAATTGCATGATGTAAACCATAGACTTAATAAATACCTACGTGTATACGTAATTTTTAATGATGATCGTTTATGAAAAATATGGATTGAGGAGAGATGCAATTAACGGCCGCCTCTGTGTTACAGGGGCGGCATTAATGGGCGGACCGGCATCCCTATCGGCCTTGTCATACCGGCCGCAGTGTCTAATGTGCGGGCGGGTGTACTCCTCCACGTCCAACCTTAGGCAGCACATGCTCAATGTCCACTCGCAGACCGACAGGGAACAGTGGCACGGATGCCAACACTGCGGAAAGAAATGCAAGACCAAACACTATCTCATCAACCACCAGCTGCAGGCTCACGGAATACGGCAACGCCAGTCCACTTAGTGAAACGATCAGATGGTTATTGTGAGAATTAAAAGGCTGATTATTACCAGATAGAAAACAATTGAAGCGATTTAAGAAACAATCTAATAAATTTGCAGAAGTGCCAGTATTAAGATGTGATAATTTTTTTTTCGGCTGATTTTAATTGACCCTTGATTCAAAATTTAAGCGATTCAGTAAAAATATTATGAATCGATGCGTCGTAATAAGTTAGATTCTAAGCTGTAGTTTTAAGGAATTATATTACTGTATTGAAACATATACCCGCATAACACTGTTAAAATTGTGTCTATATCGTAGTAATATTTTGCAAAATACATATATTTTTTCATGAATTCTCGGATGTAGTAATAACCAGCAATATAGGAAAAGTATTACATATCATTCCTTACAGAATTAATATGATAGAAAAATAAATCAATCTAGCGCATTACAAATTTAATGTAAACTTAAAAATACAGATTTCACATTCAGTATATAATAATTGTGCATCACTATTTTTATTTAAATGTCATATAATTATTCTATAGTAATGTTTTCTTGTTGAAAATTTGATTATCCAATTGATATATTATTAGTTTCATAAAATAATAATGAACAAATATAAATGATTGAGTAAAACTATCATATTTTTATCTGCAGTAATAAGTAATACGTTTTAATATCGGCATTGCAGATGCCGCTGTTACGCTGAGGGACTCTACTGCCCCCCACATAATAAAACGAGAAGCTCCTGCGTCTCCAGACGCGTTTCAATTTCATAAGCACTTGTCTTCAATTGACGAGCAATCATATTCATGCTTAGACAATGATTTAATGAAATTATTAGCTAGCGGTATTGTACGAAACTCTTTTCCCTTGAAGCATCATCATTCAGACAGCGAATTAGATTGTCCCCTTTGCGGGATACCATTGACATCGTTGGCCCTTGCCCGTCAACATATTGACCATCATTATCCGCGGGACAGTCCGCTCTGTCCGGTCACCTCTTGTGCTAGACTTTTTGCTCATCCTAATTCGGTAAGGAATCATATGAGAATCAAACACCCACAACAATGGGATAAAATGAAAACGTTGAAGTGGAGTTGTGGTTGGAATACTTAGAAGCTATAATATTAATTATTTGCGATCTTTATAATATTTTTAATAAATTATCACCATTGTATATGTTATGAACTTCAAAAAGATCAATTTGAAATAACAAAATCACAAATAACAAAAAAATTAAAATAGTGAAATCCAATCTTGTTTGTAAACTCTGCTCGATTAGTCATTTGAAAATTTACAATACACGATGATTAAGTAAGTTTCGCTTAAGTATGTCATAAAATAATATATGGGCATTCCTAAAACATTAGTACCTATTTATTCTTGTGCATTCAGCCCACCGATGAAAGATCTCTATATAATAATAAATGTAATCAAAAGTGCTCGCATGCTTCTTAATGATATTTAAAATTTGATATCAGTATGAAAAGAATATGTCACCGTTTCTTATAAGATACTGTATAAAAATTAGTTTTATAGTTACAATATGTGTGAAATTGATTATTGTTTTTTTACCAAATAGTATTTTTTGACTGAGTTTTGTATTACACGTAGAGAATATGTTGAAGTGTCAGACTGTTAATGTAATTAAAAAGAATGTTGATTATACGCCGTGATGGCCATAAAAATAGTTCCATATAAATCAGGCATAATGTATTTTAGATAATCTGATAAAGGTTTTTACCATAAAATCTAAATAAAACAAATGTTCCTCATCTCTGTTAAACAGAGTAGTAAATTAATGTAAGCTTTATAATAATAATAATGCTTTTATCAATGTAGAATAGGTATTAATGTAAATAGATAATGGTTGTAAATGAACAATCATACATTTAAATTTAAGTTTATAATAATGCTTATACATTTTTTATTTGAATAAATTTGCTGACATAACTAAGTTTGTTTTGAGATTCGATTTGGAAAAATGACACAAAGAAATATCTACTCCCTAATCTACAATGTCAATCGACACATTATACATAAAATATGTGTCTTTGACACAATGTTTTTAATATCGATAAGGTGGAACTTCCCTGGTGCTAACACTGTTGGAAATATTCGATTCCTCAAAATGGAAATATGCTTATGTAAAATTTTGTTTTTCCTACTAAGAATAACTCGATTCAGAAAATCATATGGTAGGTTTTGCAAAAAAGTTACTATGACTACTTTGTTGAGTACTCAAAAGAAATTGAAAGCAGTAAGTATAAATATTATTAATATTAATTCTTTAATGTCCATTTGAATTCTGAAGTGCAGAATAGTTTTGTTAGTTTCAGGGCAGAAATCAACAATTAGTCATCTCCAAATTTTATAACTTTCTTTTGCAGTTGTAAAACTTTTAGAAAAAAATTGTCCATGGGACTGATACTCACTAACATGCCTTAATTATTTTAGGTTATTGTAATTCATGATTATATGTATGTATTTAATGATTTAATGTTTTCAGCTGATAAAATTATAATACCAAAAATTGGCTTTTACAACATTCCCTCAGATTCCATTAAAGATTTTTATACAAAAGAAAAGAATTCATAATATTAAATTATTGGTATATCAAACCACAGTATCAGATATATCCCAACACGATGACTTTGTGGGATAAAAGTAGATACAAACAAGAATGTAATATATTATTGCCAGATAAATTATGATAGCGGATATAATAAAAGCAAATTTGCGAAGTAATATTACATTTCATGCAAATTACAATGGTGCTTAAAGAAATGTATACTACAATATTTATTTTATTTCTTAACTAGTATCACGACGATCATTGGATATGTTGAGAGTAAGAGCTACGGATCCTCGGCCGTGTCCAAAATGCGGTAAAATATATCGATCAGCACACACACTACGCACTCACCTCGAAGATAAACACACGATATGTCCGGGATATAGGTATGCAAACAAGAGTCAGATATTACATATTTGTGAAATATATTGTGCAGTGAAAACTCACTAAATATGTTTTATTCAATTCGTACTGACATTTATAAGTCATAATAAAAATAAACAATAATTTAAATGTAAAAACCACCAAGAGTCTCTTGTATTGATAATTGATTTTAATATCAATATAATATTTAATATCAGATACTTATATAAGTAAAGGAGGATAATATTAAAACATTTCCAGAAATATTTTTTCAGTTCCAGAAACTCAGTTAATGATAACTTATTTTTCATAGTTAAATTTTTGAAGTCTTCTGTTTTATAATATATTGCAATTTTATTTTTCATATTTCAGGAAATATTATATGAAACCACCACATACCAAAGAATCATTATTTTACGTTTATCCATTTACAGGTGTGTGTTATGCGGTACAGTGGCCAAATCACGAAACTCTCTCCACTCTCACATGTCCCGACAGCACAGAGGAATATCCACAAAAGATCTACCAGTATTACCAATGCCGAGTCCATTTGATCCAGAATTAGCAAGCAGGTATATAAATATTTAGAATTAAGACGACTGTAGTCAGGTAGGAACTCCGGGAAACATAACTTAATAAATCTATGAAATACACCAGTCCTTTGATGTTTCTGTATAATGTGACCATAGTTGTTACTAGTCCAGCTCTCACTTTGGTTTCACAACTTTGCACCCTTATAAATTGTACTAGAGAATGTACCTGGAAGTATTACGTCAGTTCGCATTAGAGTATGCACTCTAGAATAATCCGATATGTTTTAATAAAGCCTTCACACTCACTGTAAAATGCAAAAATTCAAATATAGTTAAAGAATTTTGTGAAAAAAAAGAGTTTATATAAGATTATAAAAGAACGTTTTACAATTCCAGATTATTGGCCAAAGCTGGCGTAAAAATATCTCCTGCGGAATTAAGAGCGAGGGCATCACCGACCGGACCCAGAAGATCAGATGTGAAACTCGATGCGAAGAGTGCGCATTCGGCGGCATCGGAAACCAGCTCTATATGCGGAGATAACGATCCAGAAGATTTAACTATAACACCGCATCGGTTCGATATGCTGCCAATGTCTCCACCTCCTAGTGAGTTTTCTGACATAAATTTTGGAAGAAATTATCTCTATCTTTTAAAATAGTTGTTGTTTAAGTAAAAATGAGATGTGCAGTACTGTACCTTAAAAAGCTAAATATCTTATCTAAGATTTTATTTTTTTTAGCTATGAATCACCATCATTCAAACACGACAATCACTAAAGTGCCAGCATTAAAAGCGGTAACGGCAAAAAGTATTGACTCAATCGCACAAAATTTGAGTGGAAAACAAGATGAATACCCGGCTGCTTTGGGGGGATCAGCCATATTGGATACTTACTTGCAATTTATGGCAGAAAATACTTTTGGTATGTACAAAATAATACGTAATATTAATGGATACTTGTAGATGCAATGTAAATTAAGAGGTAAGATTAATGTTTGATGTTTGTACTTTTTAAGGAATGGGTATGACACAAGAACAAATAGCTGCGATGCACGCGGCTAAGTTGGCTCAGCTGAATGCGCTAGGAACGCAATTGGAAAGAAAGCAATTGAATTCTATGAACAAGTTATCTCCCCCTCCGCAGGGACCCCTCCATCACCACTTTTTAGATCAAATGCATAATCATTACTCCAAACGAGATCATAGGGATGATGAAGTATTGAATCTGGGAAAGGACAAAGACAGAGAAAAGGAAAAAGTCAAGGATAGAAATATAGTCGACATCGATATGGAGAGAGACATCGATCAGGAATCGGATCAGAATAGGAATCTCCGGAAACTGAATAGCGACTGCAACGATTATAATAAAAGAGAAAACATCAGAGACGATTCCAGAATAGAGAAGAGAGAGAAAATTCTCGGTGACAGTAGCGGGCAAGAAGAGGAAGAATATTCAGATGAAGATTTGCAAAAAGATTGCGAATGACTTTTGCAAGGCGAAAGGAGAAAATCTCAATATTAAGTCTTTGCTTACCGTCTTATTTTAGAAAACGAGGGTAAAATACATATATATATATTATATATACAGAACCTATTTATTAGACATTAATTTTACTGAAAACGATTTTATAACAAAATATTAATGTAAAAATGAGTGTTGTCTCTGTTAAAGATGACAAATAAAAATAATATAACGTGTATAATTGATGTGTCTGTCGAAACAACTCAGAAGACTGCCAGAGCTTCTCATTCAAGTAATTTTCTAGAATTTTATAAAGAAATATTTGTTTGTGCCATTTATTTTATATATATATATTAGTTTCATATTTTTAAGAAGTAAGATTTAAAGATGAATCGTTTTTACAATTTTGAAATGTTTCGATTTCTAAAGAAAAAAAGACGATCGACTTCGCAAGTATTGCACGATCGTGTAGATACATAGAAGAGTATGCTGAAGCATACATTTATTCCATCCATCTACCTCAAAATATTGTAGTGTTTACAAAAATATTCCTCCAAAAATTACAAACATATAATTCCATCCATCTACCTCAAATCAATAAATAGATAATTTTAAATAAGAGTTCGATGAATATTAAATAAGGATCGATATTTAATAGGATCAAAACCACAAATTAGTTTACAGAATAATAACTTTAATATAAATAATTCCAAACCTGTACCTCTGAAAATTTGTATAAGCGTATCTGTTAAAAGACATTTCAAACGAGAATATAAAAAAGTATACGATAAAAAAATTGTAGAGCTTGAAAATTATACTAAAAAATTAGTCAATAATAGATATCAATTTTTCTTATTGTAAATTAGAAAAATATACTGAATTGAAAATGGTCAGCGATGAAATAATATATTTTGACTAGGGCCCTTTTTGGAAAAGTTACAATGACAATAGACATTAAATTTGATATTTTTATCACAAATCGCGTATTACTAGATTATTGAACATTTACTTCAAAAGCAATAAAAACAAACTTTGGAAGAATTTAGTCTCAAGTACGTCTGTCAACTAACTAGTTAAATCTCTCATCTCTTGACTAGTGTGAATAGAAGATATAATATTAGAACTGTCAATTTTAGCAAATTTATCATTAGTAACCAACCAATCTGTTGAAAATACTTTGAATTTCTTTCGTGAAATAAAATTTCTGACTGTTAAATTGTTGGTTGACAGACCCAGTATAATTAAATTAGTAATTTATTAAGAAATAACATGACATAATCAAAAATAAGCCACAACCCTCAAGTACAATACATTTACATTTGTATACGTAGAATAAGACGATGTCTTGCATTATAATCAAATAGATATTTAAATATACATAATGGGCATTTTAGAAGATTTTTAGTATAATCAAAAAAGTGTTAAAACAATTCAACAAAAATGTTAACCATACTTATTATGTTTTGTCTTGTGTTTCATTGTACTTTTGATCAAATATTGTCTATTTTGCCATAAGTAAGAATACCAGTGATTTTTAAAACAATTTTACAATATTGCCATATTCTAAGAATTCGTTTATTATCAGTTTAAAGTTATGATGTACATTGATGTAATATTTTGTTTATAACGGTGTCAATGCTGCATCATGATACATGATGTATCAATTCAATTGAATACTTACATATTGTGTATGTTTTTGTTATTATTCTAAGCAAAATAAGTTACCACATGAAAATGTCAGGATATATTATTGTTAGCACAGCTGCAACACTAGAAATTGGCTTTTAACAAAACTTAAATTATTTTTAATGTATTATTATTGGAATAGATTACTGCCACAGCATTGGAAGCATTTACCTCATTTATATAATTGACCATCAGAGACTACCTAAACATAGTGAAGCCAGTCCGAACTCAAATTTATAATGTCTTGCCTATTATTACTGATGTAGAATACCTCGCAAGCAGCTAGGATAAGATTTTATATAATAAGTGATTCTTTACAAGTCTTTGCATGTAAAATGATCAAATGTATGTCATGCAATGAAGAGATAACTATTATTACAGTTGATTATTTTATACAGCAGCATTTATTGCAGGTAGAATAGTGTGTGTTTTATTAACCGCTTACCCATTGATAAACACTTTGTTATGAATATTTTCATTATATCAGAATGAATGTCATTGACTATAAATATGTTAACAGTTTAAATATCAATAATAAAAAAACTATTGCCATAGTAATAAGATTATGAAAATTTACTGAATACAGGAAAAATTAGTTTTTTTTTTGTTGTAATTATTGTGATTTAATATGTTCTCGTAGAATCGTCAAAGTTTGTACATAAAATTTTTATTCGGTTTGCAGAATTGAAATCTGGCCAGTGCTTTAATTTAACAAGCACAATACGGTAAATATTTTAAAGGGTGCTTTATTTGTTATAACTAAATATATATCATTTTGTTAAAATATTAAAAAAAACAAAAAATTCATGTCATTTACATCGGGGTTTTTTAAAATATAGGGAGTGGATTTTTCTATTATTATAAATAATCATTTGTAAATAGTTTACATAACTTTTTAGCAATGGGTTACTCGAAACTTTTACTTGAAATATTATTCTGTTACGCCATAACTTAATTATGTGAATACTAAAAAAATGTATTACAGTTTTGATTCATTGTATGTATCAATAGAAAAATTTGTTATCTGCTAAATAATTATTGTTATCCTGTCGGGAAATTATTGATATTTTTTTGACCATGACACATTTGGGATTAATGTAGCATAGTCATGACTTAATCGTGTGATATTTTACTAAATTTCATGTGTTTCTAAATGTTTTAAACATATAATAGACTAACTAGAGACAATTCGTTATTATTGCAATAAATTTTGTGTTTTTTTCTTCACATCACAACATAATATAGTAATTTCTTTCACTATTTATAAAGAATATTCTCAAGTGTAGAGCACTTAAACGAACTAATTGTATGAGCTTAATAATTTAACATGATTTTGAACAGGTTTGTATGGTTATTATATCTAGAATAACTTCATGTTTCTTTTTAAATAAAATGTATGTAATCGTTGACAAATTTAATCGTACATCAGTTATTATTTGTTATTGTACTTATATAAGTTCAGACTGTATTTCTATTGCATAAAATTTAGGAACAATATAACTTTGTAAAAGTTGCAAACATTTTAATTGTACAAAAAATTGCCATAACGATCTTCAGGGATTTAGATTTCCGATAAAAAAAATTAAACAATACTTTTTGATACCGGTGGATAAGAGAACATATAGATATTAATTTACGCTGTATACTGACGCCGCGTAAATGAATCTTATACAATATAGCATATAAATGCGGAATATTCAGTAATTTTAAATGTAGTACTGTATCGGAAATATTAGGAAGAAAATAATTTTTGATGTGTTAGATGCTTACTGTTGAGGGACGAGGTGCCTTCTAAAATTAAATGAATGAGCCTGAACGAATCAGACTATTGCGCAAAATGTTTTTACCAACTTGTAGCTGTACACACTGTAAAACACACGAAAGGAATAAAATCTCAGCCTGAAAAAATTGTGACAGTTGTCTGTTTTAGTTGCGTTACAAGTACACGGTATGACATGCGAATGTTGGCATTGGCATGTCTGAACGTATACACCGAGTTAGTCAGGCGTTCTAAGTTCCTAAATACTTGCTCCCTATGATAGTAATATAATAAGTATGTACATATATATTTTACCATTAATTGTTTAATTCGTAAGTACATTATTATAGAGTATAGCAAAATATAAATGGCCATTCATTAGAAATTACTTTTATATAGATAAGTAACAAAAACCATACAAAATCATTATATTGTGAATCATGTGCGAGTGCTGCATTGATAAACAATTGGAAGAGTCTTAATCGGTTCATTTGTAAGTCCCGTAGACACAAAAAATAGCTAAAAATGCTTGTTTTTAGGTACTAAATTATCATTTGCATACACTTAAGTGGATCACGGAATCTCACCGAGCCGCATACGTTTAAGCGACAAATACGCCTTGTGACATTACTGAGCATGATATAGCGAAGAGTATAAATCACGGACAGAATAGGCCGTGTGCACAAGATCCTCAATGGAGGAAAATACGATAAAAGAGCTTACATTACAAACACTCATTCACGGATGCACTATAAGATAGAATATAACTCATACCGGTAAATAAAACATAACTATAAAGTTTAGAGAATATGAAATGTTAATTAGTTGCGTTGGATACCTCTGTTATTTAAAATTGGCCCATATGTCTACAAAATTGTAGTTGTCACAAGTTTTTTTACCAGGCAATGTTAATCTATGTTGTGAGGTTATGGAGAATTGTGGTCTTTCTGTACCCAATTCTGATATTTCACATTGTATAAGATTTTACGAGGAAAATACAGGACATCATGACATTTTTTTCTGTAATTTATTGATTTAGTTCCTAATTTGTTGTCACTCATTAAAAAGTAATATGTTATTTTTACAACATTTCTTATACAATTTTGAGCTTCTCATTGTACTTATAATTCATATTGTTGTACTTGCCATAATGTTGATTTAGTAGTTATAAGTATTTGAAATCGTGTACCGCTTGAATAATAAGATTTATATTGAATAAAGTAAGTGTTTAAAATGTTTTCAAATGTTTTATTATAAACCCAAAAATAAGATGACAGTTTAAATAAATTAATTTTACTGAATATTGTTATTTATATTTTACAAAATCGTGAAAGAATAATCATAAAACACAAGCTGGTTTAAAAATCTGAACATAGAATAAAAAATCATTAAATTAATAAATAAAAACATTTTATAATTAATTCACGGACATTCTTGATAAAAAAAACCTATTGAATACCACTCTAAATAACAAAATCGGAATTTTTGTGTCAATACAGGTTCTATACAAACGAAAGGTATACTGCAATTACTTAAACGTTGTGAAAAATGGTAGCACATGAAAGAGAAAATTCATAATGCTTTGTGTAATAGTAGCAATGTACTTTCACAATGATTGCAGTGTGATGCTAATATTAATAAAATATGTTGGTAGGTTTCTTGTCTTTCCTGATCGTGGAGTGAGTGTGGATTTGCTATAACATCATATTTTTTTTGTCTCATGACCAAGAAAATGATGTCTCAAAACCTTTTTCCAAGCAAAAGTTAAGTGTCAAAAAAACTGAAATGGCTCTTTCTCATCATCTGACAGTTATCGGTAAATTTTGCATAATAAATGTAGAGGCGAAACAAAGGAATCTAAATTCTTTTTTGCAACTCGGAACAAAATGAATGAATTATATTATGTGTGACATTTTTTTTCTTATTAATAAAGTGTTACTTTGAACTTTAATTTTTTTTTTAATCCCCCGTTGATCATGAATTTTTGCTTATTGCAACCATGCCTATAATGTATCACTCACTGGAGTAACACATATAGCCCTTTAATATTGTGCCGATTCGACAAGAAATACCTTATTGTAGTATTTTAAATGACTACAAGTATATTATAAAGACATGAAATTTCTTCAATAGAACTCTTTTTGATATATGTTATGATTAAAATAAGACGGACTGAGACATACTCAGATGTTTTTATCCCTCCCGACAAGTAAACAAAATTATATACAATGAATTTTATATTATATTATAGTAACCCTTCTGTGGTGAAAATCAACGACTCTATTTGAATATAATGCTATCAATCATTCAAACATTCAGCATTCAGGATGTAACTTCAATATAACTAGAAACAACTGGTTTGATGCAAGAATGAATGACACATTTTTTAGATCAACAATAACATAATACGTAAACATTTTTTTTACATTTTCTGAATTATCTCATTTTTGTAAAAAAAAATAACCAGGATTGTAATCTACTATGAATAAACTCAATTAATCTGGTAATATATCTTTATAATGTGAAAAATCAATTTGAAGACCAGATCAGATTGATAAAATCTTCCCTAGCATGATTTAATACTATACACCTACTTAAAACTATGCCTAACTAACCTCTGATATCTAATTTCGAAATGAAAGAGTAAGAGAAATAGATGGATAATTGACACATTAAAATGTGAAACACACAGCAAAGGCAAAATTATCTTCATAAATTTAAAAAATCTATTTTTTTATAGATTAAAATTTGGTGTATTTTGTTGGAGCATTAAGAGAGATATTTAATATGTAAAATATCAAATAAATCATTGATTATCTTTGATACCCATAAATAATTAATGATAATTATTTAACTGCAATGATTACCACTCATCATTATACATAGAGTTTTGTGAATTGTTGCCAACACGTTTATAACGATACTAATTTACATTAGTAAAAAGTAATCAATAAGCTAACTGCCTTAATTCATCGAAACACAATGTATCATAATATATCACATACATAAAAGTGTTCAATACAAGCAACATCCAAATGTTATGTATCATAAATGGTTTATTCTGGTACAATCATCAAGCAATGAACTATCAGGAAATTCAGTAACTTTTACTTCACGAATATTACAATAGATTATAGTTCTACGTCTCTCAGTTAATAACTCAACAAGTTCAACAGTACTAACAAAATGTCTAATATGAATAAATGAGCTCTACAAGCAACAAACAGCAAATTATTTGATAAAAACGCAGGTGTGAGCAGTAGAATACTCATTGTAAGAAGCTTGTGTAGTGAAATGAGCCACAGTTTGCCAACATGCAGTGTGACATTGAACATTTGTGTGTGTTTAATGAGGCACATGATGACAAAAATATGTTTAAATTTATTAAAAGGGAAATGATTGATTAATTTTCAAGTGACGAGATGATAAAAATGTATGGTTTAATATGTTATCATGTACATAATTATATAAAATATAATGATAAAGTATGTATATTTCATTTCTGAGATGTTTAGAAGCTCTGTATTGTTCAGATTGGGTTCTATGAGATAATACTATTTTTTCGCTAGAGCTACACCAAAACCGACAATGGTACCAATTAAAAGTAGAGCCCCACCAGCCTTTGCCACTGCCACCACTGCCTCGCTTTCCATCTTTTTATGAACTTGCTTCTGTAAAAATTAAGAAAAAATATATCAATTATAAAATGATAAACAAATTCTAATAAATGAAATGAATATTTTATATATAAATTTAAGATTGCAAGGCACGCACCTACCGCACGCTACGGCTAGTTATGTTATAGAAATACTAATGTGAGATGTGTATAGCATTAATTCTGAGATATTTTTAAATGAGATAAATAATTATTTTTAGTATAGGTTTGTATATTTGTATAAAATCCAAAAATTCAGGCATGGATACCCATTGGGTTAAAAAAAAAATAGTCTGTCAAGAAATGTCTTCACACTGCGGAGATCCATATACTCTACTTTCGCAGTGGATATCTTCATACTGTATAGATCCATATGCTCCACTTTGGGAGCGTACATGGTATAAGAAGAAGATACAATAGGAGACATAACTGATAATACGGGATAATGACAAAAGAACATCTGAAATTGAATACAAAATTCATACCTGTAATTGTAAAACTTGATTATTGGTAGGCTCTGTTAAAAGTAAGTGATTCAGAATTTCTTTAGCTTTAGAATATTTCTTTGATCTCGCATGACCTACTGCTAAATAGTACATGTAATCTCGTCTATCTTCAGCATTGTTTCGGCAGAGCTCATTCAGCAAAAAAATGCCCTGTAATGTAAAAAAACAAATTAAATACTTACAAGTTCCCATTTCAATTTTCAATTTTTGGCTATTTATTGACAACTCAATGATATTAAAGTGATATTAATTTAGAGCCTATATTATTGTTGTATTAAGTCATTGTTGTTATGAAATTTAAAAATTCAAATTTATGTATTCATTATGTAAAATTTTTTGTGAATAGTATTGAATAGTGAATTATTTTATTCACTGACATATTCACACTTTTAGTTTCCTCCATAAATTTGTCTGATATTTCTAACTGTAATAGTACACATATATTTACACTGTTTATCTATAATGTAAACTGATTACGGAATTATGGCATTATGTTTCAAAATCAAAAATTGTGAGGAGTGAATAGTTTCCCGGTGTAAGTTTGTAATCATAATTGAAATTAAAATCTCTGGTTGAACTGAGGGATATATTGTAAAATAAAAATTGATAGAAGAATTATGAACAAATGACAGTCCTATTGGTAATACAAACACAAACAACATGACAAAAAATGTACATAGTTGCTTATTAAAAATATCACAAGCGGATCAGTAAATTAATGGTTAGATTAGTTTTGGGCTTATTTTTAAATATCTCCTCGTATTTTAGGAAGACAATATTTAGTTTAAAAAACTGGCTTTAGTGTTGTTTTGAAGTGTTGCATTAACAATAAACATTGAAACACCAAACTATGCAAGTGATGTGTGCATAGCAACTTAAGCATGTAAATTGCGAAAGTTCTGTGACTAACTTAATAAATTCACCTAAAATAATTTTTAAACTATCACTCTACATAACAAAGTAGCAAACTAATAAATGTAAACATCCTCGACTATTTAATTTAGTATATTTCTATTTATTTCAGTATTTATATACCTTTCCGATATCAACTGGATATTTGCTTTTGACAAGACACCACGCATATTCAAATTTGACTTGATCTGTGACTGCATTTCGTCGAAGTTCGTCGTTATAGGCCTCTTCAAATTTCTAAAATAAAACGTTATATTAATTCCAGAATAACCAAATTAAAAATATAACAATAATTTCACAAGCGGTGATAATATAGATGGGTCATGACAATTCTTAATATTTTCGACGCGAAGTAAGCGTGACGAATATGATTATAATATTTATCAACGCAATGGCAAGTAAATGATGTGACAGTTTGCTTGCTTCAATTCATTTATTTGTACCTTTAGATCTTGTTGAGAAACGACCTCGTCCAGGATATCATCCATCGCACGTTGGAATCTGGTTACAAATTAGGCAACACAAACTCTTAAATATTTTTTTTGTATTCTCTCTCGTCTTGACAGAAATAAGGTAAATCAACTCGGCTTCACTAGACTGTTTCGACCACTCAGTTGACACAACGTAATTGTTTATGTCATTTATTGACCATAGTATGACCATAAAATATTTTCAAAAAGTTAAAAATTATGAGAAAACATTAATTTATATTTACACCCGTTTTCAAAATTTTGTACACGAATTTATATTTTAAAATATATGGTTTGTCAGAAAATTAATTGTTCAAAATAGAGTCTTCCCTACCTATTTGACAATACATGTGAAAGAGGTTTTTCTAATGGAAAAAAATATTATTGGACAGCTGTTTACCTACACATATTTAAAAAAATATGATCTTTGTTTATGACGTTTCAGAGTTGTGTTCGGAACACGCGAAATTGTAATCGTGAGCAGCATAGAATTGAATTTCATCTACTTAGATAGTAGTGCAACCATGCAAAGTGTAATAAACTCCGTGAAAGGGACAGCTCTTGGGGTTGCAGAATATTTAACTCCAGTTTTGAAGGTAAGCTCTTGACGAGGCGTGATGATGATTTGCATTTCATTTTTCTAAATAAATGTTTTTTTTCATTTCAGGAGTCTAAATTTCGTGAAACTGGAGTTTTAACCCCTGAAGAATTCGTAGTTGCTGGAGACCATTTAGTGCATCACTGCCCTACCTGGCAATGGGCTTGTGGGGATGAGTCACGTTTAAAACCATACCTTCCATCGGACAAACAATTCTTAATCACACGCAATCTACCCTGCTATAAACGATGTAAACAAGTAAGTGCATTTTTCTTAGGATTGCACATTTCATTGATACTTCTCACCAACTGATTAATTGTTGATAGCATTGTATATTTTCAATATCACTGAAAACACTGATAGGTTTCACGTGTTTTTTGCGCTCGCTCTGATGAAAACAAACGATAATAATTATGCAATACTTTCCAATAAGCCCACTGGTAAGCGGAGAAATATATGACATATTTTATGGTATTTCATTTATTACTTTTTCGACAATCTTTTTGGTAACACAAATAAAACACACCATGACAAGATTTGTAAATAAAATATTCCCTCGCCAGTTATCATGTATACATGTGTTTTCTGGTTGCCAACTTAAGAGTGAGAAATTGCGAAAGGTCTGTAATTAACTTCAGAACATATGCCAATTTCCAGAATAACTGTTTTGTATACATAATTGTATTACTCCTTTATTGGAAATAGTTCTATCATTCTATATGTCTGTTGATTTGGTTTTTGATGTATATTTAAATACAGGTTATATATAGAGATTCTGGATCCGACCCGGACCTGGTCGGGTAATGACCCTAAAACCTGGATCCGAAACCTAGTGGGTTCGGGTTTTAATAAATTAATTTATAATATAGTTCCGTTATTTTTATTTTTGCGGAGCTCAGGCGAGTATTTTTACCTGCTTAACTTGGGATAAGCTTTGAAAAAGTATCCTATTATAAACAATCGTGTGTAAATGTAAAATTTTAGAAAAAACTACTTCAGTGAAGGTGATAATTATGTGTAATTGGTTCATTATTTAACCTTTTAAATGCCGGAAAGTATTCATATGGTGGGACCCGGAGGGCCGGCATTTTTTTTGAAAAATTAAAACCTAATAAATACATTGTATTGGGGAATTTTTAAAAATCAATATAATATTGATAATTATTGACAATATGAAGTGTCTTAATATTTTACCATGTTCCTAAAAGATGTCACTATGCATTTAAAGTGTATTATTTAAAACTGTGAAACTTGGCTAAATATTGAGTGTTAGAGTACAGCGTCTTTAGATGCGTATTTTCTATGGCCGGCCTGTCGTGCACGGGATTATAGAGCGTACATAGACGCTTATGGCATACAACCGGTTAAAAAAAATGAATATGAGAATGGTAGATCAGGGTCCCACTGTACAGCAATAATTGTGGGTGCACCAATGAATGTATAGCCTTAAAATTGTCTTGATTATGGAATTTGGTATATAATATACACTTAAACAATAATGGATCTGTAATTATTTGCTTTAGATGGAATATTGTGATGATAATGAGAAAGTTGTGGAAGAAGAACAAGATTCAGAAGGAGGCTGGGTTGACACACATCATTTTGACAATACTGGAACAAGTGGCTTGGATGACAAGGTAATTTCAAATCGTTTTCTAGTTCAGAATCAGAACCTTTATTCTCAATATATGTAGTTGTAGTTATATATATCCTTTCTCAATAGATATTTACAGCCATTAAGTGAATAGTTATAATGTTTTCTCTTCCTTCGATATCCGTATATCTATCATACTCGTAAAGTTTAAACAAGTTACACAACCAATTTTTTTTATTCATTATCCACACTTTATAATGTGTATTCTAAGAAAAAAATAAAATGAGAGATTTTAGCACCTTATGTTATATCAAAGAAAAATCTTATTGCATTTATAGGTATGTGAGATGACATTGGAGAGTGCTGGTGGTGATTCTGAAGATAATAATTCAGGTGAAGATTCTAGCGAAGCCGAAGGAGAAGATGGAGAAGCAGAAGACATGGAGGCTTTTCAACAAAGCGGACTTCTTGATGAAGTAGATCCTGTAAGTATGCCATGTATCTAAAAATATCAATAGGTCAACAAAAATCTCTATGTCAACCGCTTGGTCGCCAGACACCCACGGGTGGGTGCTTTGCGTTGTCATTGAGACGCCAGATGCCCACCCGTGGGCACTTTATTTTAAATACAGTAATGAATGACTTTTATCATTTTTTTCAATGAATGATGCTTTTGAATAATTAAATGATTCATATGGCACACTAAAATATTGATAAAACTAATTAATAATCGAGATAAGACTATAGAGGCCCTCAGGGGTGTCACTTGCGTGTAATTAAAAACAATATGCACTGTGCATGTTTTGTTTTTATTATTTCTTTATTAACTTAATGAAATGCTTAAGCAATTGTCTTTTGTTTATTGTGGTTTCTTCAATAGGTATTAGACAAATGCTCATCTTTATCACTCTTGTCAGACAACATAATTTTTGCTTGTTATTATTTCTCAAAGCTCCGAATGCATCACTTACGCAATGTCTTTTGTCTATTATGATTTCTTCAAATTCAATAAGTATTTCAACTTCAGTAGGTTAACGAATCTTTGTCACTCTATACATATGATATATTTTTAGTTTTAGATCAAACGCGTTGATGTGTACATCTTATTATTTCGCCCAAAAAATTGTCATAAAATTTCGATCAATTTTTCCTAAAAAAGTTTATAAACATGGGTATTGTGTAATTGAAATATATTTGTGTTATTGTATTTTTCACACTTCAAAATCGAAGATGACTTAGTTTTACATGAAAATATATACAATAATCAAACTTTTATAAAATAATTAAATACTGTTGAGTGACAACCCTGAGTGAAAAAAATATCAAAGTTTTTTATGAAAATTGAATATAATCGATGTTTCCATACGTGATATGTGTTTATAACTATACATTATATAGTTATTTCAAGTTTTTGTATCTTAATTTAATTTTTGAAAATGCGCGGCGTATGGATGTTAATTAGATTTTAACTCGTGGCGATCAAGTGGTTACATAGCAAATTTCAAACACATTAAAAAGAGATTTTATAAAAGAGTGAACCTATAGCTACTTGTTATTGGCAATCTTAGAATATTTAATCAGCTAATCATTTTATAATTTGGCATAACTTTTATTTGTATAATTTTAGTCAACTGCTCTGACTCACCGAAAGACTTTATCTAAAGAATCCAGTAAACAGGAAGGTGGTGAAATCGTTCACACAAGAACCTATGATCTGCACATCACTTACGATAAATATTACCAAACACCTAGATTATGGCTGATCGGATATGATGAGGTAGATATGGGAAAAAATTTAAATCATTTCAGTATGATAAATTTGTTCTCCAATTGAATTTATATCATATCATATCATGTAATACTGTTTTTTAGAGACGATCACCATTAACTGTGGATCAGATGTATGAAGATGTTTCCCAAGATCATGCTAAGAAAACTGTTACAATGGAGACTCATCCTCACTTGCCTGGGCCGAGTATGGCTTCTGTTCATCCTTGCAGGTTTGTTGTCTTATAGAATTTTCGATTTACTTATTGTTTGTAGACTAATAAAACAAAACAATCAAATATGACCTAATGATGAAATACCAATTTACTGGATATGACGTTTCAGCTTCCATCATCTTGAATAATCCAATGTTGGAAAATTTTTGATAATTCATGTATTTAAAAATTGGAATATAATTCATATCCGATTAAAGTAAAATAATCTATTGAATTTTTCAGACATGCGGAGGTCATGAAGAAAATTATTGAAACTGTAATGGAGAGTGGAGGTGAACTAGGAGTCCATTCTTACTTGATTGTATTCCTAAAATTTGTGCAAACTGTTATTCCTACTATAGAATATGATTTCACCCAAAATTTTACTATAAAGTGAGTTCAACATCCAATTAAGCTACAGCCGATTAAAATTTTTCTAATGTGCTACATGTTTTTCGTAATGTACATTTTTGTCAAATTAAGTTGTACTACTTTTAAAATATGTTTAATGTCTGTTTGGCTCTTTTTTATAAGTAATATTGCGCTTGAAATTTTGTACATCATCCTGGGTAATACTCTGTATCATCAATGGCAAGATTACACATTTATATAAATCCAATATTAAATCTCATCACACTACCTGAATACTACATATTTCAACCTCATTAATTAAATATCATAGTTTAAAATGTTCTATGATATCACTTCTTTATCTTCTTTCACCTCAAAAAACTGTAAAATGTCGAAAATATTGGACAAATCAAGTCAAATGATTTTGCTACCTAGGATAATTATTTTTCAGCAATCTTAATTTGTCAGCCATATGAAAAATATAGCTTCAGTGTTACTATATTTTAATAAAACATTCTACCCATAATGAGATATTTAATCCAGTAAATTAAAAAAATAGAAGCTGCTAATCCAAAGCTTCATGCTAAAGATTTCATTAATTCTATAAAATTCTATTCCTTAAATTTCAACAATGTTTTTTTACTACATTCGAAATTTACTCGTTCTCTATAGTTAAATAAAGACTGTGATTTTCTATTGGCAATATGCTTTGCTATGGCCAGCTTACCAAGTAAATAAAACCTTTTATAGATTGTTTTGTGTCATTGCTGTATTTATTTTTTAAGATTATTTTTACACTGCATATTTTTTGTTTCTATATATTATAACTATTGTAATGGAATTTATTAAATTTTCAAATTCAGTTAAAATAATTAATGTCTCACTGCTGGTTAAATATATTATTACATTCAATGTAGAATACAACAGGGAAGAAATTTTTTTGAGGTAAATAAACATTTAAATATGAGTAGGCATGAAAAATAATAATGCCATCTAAGTCATAATACCGTAAAGAATTTTGAATGCTTTCATTGTGATATTAATATAACCCACAATATAAGATATTTTTATAGATGTTCCATCTTATTTCAGGGCTTTCAACTAATGCATGAATCCATTATATTGCTGGCGATTATTAAGCATTAAAGAGATAAAACATCCTCATTGTTTTATTTAAGTCACAGAATTTCCTTAAATTTATTTCTATTACATATGGAGTAATAGACATCAAACTAACTGTTAAATAAATAACTGTTAAAAAAATAAAAATAACTTGTTTGCTCCATAAATTGTAGAGATTTATAGCAAATAATAGATAGAATAAGGTGGAGGACATAAAATATTCGACTAGTCATAAAAAATGTTTCCTTATAATCTGGCATTAAAACATAAAATGATACTGAAGCTCAATTTACAGGTATTTTTCATCTATGGTCAATATGCAAAAAATGAAAGAAATGAAAAGTCTTTAGATCAACACTACGTGGACATAACCTGTAGGCAGAACATTAATATATAAGTAAGGTTCCTGAGTTTGTGTATTTAAGTCTATGTGTTAATATCCACTAATATAAATGACACGGCCCTTAATCACAGATCATATTTACAAGTAAATACTTTTCTGATCTTCACTCATGTTCCGCATATATCTGTTGGTCGTGTAAAATCAAAATAATATCAATTTTGAGGCCAACACTAATATGCAAGACAGCAGTAAAATAAATTTCAAGTATTTATGTAAATGACTTGTTTTTATAGTTATTTTACATAGAGCATTGTTATCTATGGCAAAATCATAGTAATAAGATATATTATCTTTTATGAATATATTTAGTCATTTTAATTTAACACATTTCTAATGAGACACAAAATAACAATATTATAGACATGGTGAAGAGTGGGAAACACAAAATACAGGCCGTGAGGTGTATAATTTATTGTTGCTTTCCGCATAGTTATATGAAGGTATATATATATATATATACCTTTATAACACAGAGCGACATGGTTATTATATTATTATATACTTATATTATTTTTAAAGATACTCAATGTTTTCAATGATAGATTATTTTGTTAATGTTCATTTATTGTTAGATTAATATATGGACACCACATTCCGCCTCCGAGAACCTTCGTCACCCACCAGTATTCTTGTGTCCTTCCAGGTCATATATATCTACATCCCGTATAAGAATAAGTAGGATGTTTTAAGACTCTTGAGGCATCCACAATATGTGGCCAAGCTAGGACCAGCATCACAGCTTCACTTTGTAAGTGATAAGCGGCTGAGTGGTCCGTTCTCTTGTCTCCTTAATAAACTGCATTTCTGGAATCGGCCACAGACATCTGTTCTCAAAGCTTATAATACGGTTGCTTTGGACCATTGTCGGGTGTCATGTTTCGCAACCATAGAGCAGTACTGGCAAAATGTATGCATTGAACAGGAGGCATTTGGTTTTTACCTTATACTGCTTTGAGTCCCAGACATTTCGCATGGAATTGAAAGTTGCTCCATCTTTTCCTTTTTGAATGGCGGGTTCACTTTGCTATATGCCACCCGTAATGTGTACCCCTAAGTATCTGAATTCAAAAAAACCTTTCTCTGTGTTTTAAACTGAAAATATTGACATATAGAAACCCAGTTTAGAAACTTTTCCATTAGCTAAAAATTTCCATCGGCTTGGAAAGGTCAATATTTTTTTCTTTATTTGTGTTTTAAATCCTATATTCAAAATTCATATGTGGAAAAAGTCTCCAATAACCATGAAGGATGCGTTATTTAAAAGTTTCATTAAAAATAGCCCAATAATTTTCGATTCGAGTAATTTTATGCTGCAATTCAATTCACACTCGACATTTGCTCGCGGCACAAAATGCCCAAGTACAATCTGTCAAATAAACCTTTGCAATGGTCAGTGATAAGCTATTCTGGATTTGGAATAGTTTTCAAGGTAAATATCATCGAATATACACACACAACTATTTCGATAGGGTTAACTCTTCGAATATCTGCCTGACAGCTTTCAGTTTGCGAACATTATGTCGAATAAAATTGCATAGGATTTTTTAAAGTGATATTTAGTCTGTACCACTGGCTTCAGTAGTGACATGATTAATAATCTTATTCCATTCCTACAGCTTTCCAACTGTGTAAAGAATATTTTTCTAAACAGTAAAGAAATATGTCAGCCAGTTTCGGTTCGATAAATACATTTATTGATCTATTTACTTTATAATACTGTGTTTTTTATACATATTTCATAGGAAAACAAAAATACTTATTGATTTCTAAAGCAAAAGTTGCATGTAATTTTACAGTTTAGTCAAGAAGCACAATGATGTTAAGAATAATTTTATTTTTCATATAGACATTAGTTTTGTTTAGTTATTCAATAATAAATAGGAAGTTTTCATGAAGCTGATAGCAATATATGGGTATCAAACTTTAAACATTGTAGAAAAACACGACAAAGTTCTCCAAATACTTGAAAACATATATTTCTGAAGAATATTTTATGAGGTTAAAGAAAACCGCAGATACCATAACTGTACAAACATTGAGTTTATTAAGCATTTTAAGTTAGAGACTTATTTGGTACAAAGGAAATTTCCTAGATAAGAGTGTTGGAAATTTGAATCAATTTTTAATATAAAAGATTATACCATGGTTTTTAAATCTAAAAAAATATTGATAATAATTATGACACAAATATATGCTAGAAAGTATCATTTTTAATCTGGTGGATTATTTGATGTAAAGCTTAAAAATCCAAAATATTTGTATTATGGAAATTAAAAAAATTCTAATATGTGTTCAATATCTACATAAACTCAAACACTTTATTTAAAACCAACAATTAATTATTCATAAAGATTAATAAAAAACAAAATTGATTAATTGAAAAAAATAATCTTACAATATGCAGTCTTGGTGAATAATAGTAAATTTTAATTTGTAAAAGTAAAATAATGCGACAAATTTGTATCATCGAGAGACGCAAGGAATCGTACAGTCTGCCCTCCAGACCCCAAGACTTTGATTGGTTGACTAAGCTCCTCATCTTCCACACTCTCTTCAACCAACTCTGTGTTAACAATGAAATCTTCTTTGAGCAGCTGAAATGACAGGTGATCTAAATTATTATGAATACAGATCACAAACCAAAAAAATTATTTTAGAAGAATATCCAAAATTTACTTATTTTCATGTAGATCATTATTTTTAGATTTTCATCCATGCAAAATATAGCTGATTGTAAATATTATATAAATAACTTACACTGTCATCCATTTTATCAGTTAACTGGACAGGAATGGTCTCGCCATCTTGTGTGGTTACCTGGATGGTAAAAATTATTTTCATATTTAAGAATATATAATATTTTATAAATCTTAGTAGCTGAGTTGTTAAGCAGAATACTTGCAAATTGCTTGATAATTCGGTTCAAGTAATTGTATAAAAAAATCACAAGATGTATGTGACTAATTGGTTGAGTGATTGAGTGATGGCAAACAATCTTTTAAGATGAGGCTTCACACATTGAAAATTATTACTTAACCTTCAGAATATACATGGTTAGTAAATAAAGGCAATATAGACAAAGCTAAATGTGTAAACCCAGATGTAAGTACTAAACAATTTTCAGTATTTAATATTCATCAAAACCAATTTCATGCGCAAACATATCTTCAATGGATATAAAGTTTCCAATTGAATGCCGAGTCAAAATTGAGCAAGAGAGAAAAAAGGCATTCCACTATGAGGTATATTTGTGGAAGTAAAATAGCATATAATATTAAACAATGTATGTTTATTGGAGGAAACTGTAACATAATATATAAATAAATGTATGATAAATTAAAAGTACCTGTAAAGATTTTCCACCATCTGACGATGTGATTGCTAATTGTGTGCCATCTTGCATAGTAAAATGAAGTGGATTTCCATCTAAATCGATCACCTGAAACAAATAAAAATAAGCCATTAGTTCATAAATTCATACAATGAACTACGGACTACAATGCACAAGTATGATCAATACAACAAATTTAGAACTTTTATTAGAGATTTAATAATAAAACAATAAGAAATTCATGTAAATTAGCACACAGATGTGGATGAGTGAAGAAAGAGTAAAATTAAAGACGTCGTGGGACCGATATCATTACAATTTTACGAATCTGTATGAATAATGAAGTCTAATTACCTGGTCAAGATCGAATTCTTTAGACCCATCTATAGCAATATTTTCTTCGTCAATATAGTTGGCTTCTGTTTCATATAATTCACACCCTTCTATATCTTTCACTCCCTGAAAGATTGGAAAAATGTTGAAATAGTTTAAATAAATTATTTAAGACACTATTACTAAACGTTTAATGAATTAAGGCAGGATTATATATTATAGTATTACTATCTAAAAGTAAATCATTGATGTGTGCAAATCAATAACCTCATCAATAATATGGAAGGTAGGTGTTCCTTCCTCATCCTCTCCGGTAGAATGATAAGTAACGTAAACCACACGTTCATCTGTGGACTCATTTATGTTTTGAATTATTGTTTCTTCTTCTTGAGGAGCTACCGGCACGAATTTTGTATCATCAGCCTCACGGTGAATCTGCAAAGATAGAGATATTGCTGTTACTTCTAGTGAAGCAAATTTTAATTCATAATTTATAGAAAACAATACAAATTGATATGGCGATGCTATTCAAATTTATGTGTTTATGATGTTTGCATTAATAATAGTATAACTAAATCACAGTAATCAATTGGTCTTTCGTAGCATTCTTACATGTAAGAAATCAACTGTGACAGATGTGACAATCATGAATGAAATTATACTATTGTGAATGTAACTTGTATACATAGATAGTACTTCACGATTAAATGTCATTCTAACCATCCTTTTAATATAAACTTCATTATGTACATTTCTCTTATATGAATTAATGATATATTGATGTCTTATTATTTCATCATAATCCTGCCCTGATAATGAACTGAATGAGCTGACTTGTCAGTTTATAATGGTGACAAAGCGTATGGTGATTGATGAACATCTCAAGAAAGTATATTGATTCGATAATAAAAGGTATAAAATTGAAAGACTTTTAGAAATTTAGTTAATACATGTATATATTACTGAGTAGGACTTCACATTAAATATATTGTATCACTCATGTTACATTAAGAGGATAGAGTAAATACTGACAAGCTAAAATTATTTAATGTTACCTTTTTGTGTTTCGCTAGATTAGAGCAGTCAGCAAATAGTCTTCCACAAATATTGCAACTATAGGGTCTCTCTCCAGAATGCATTCGTAGATGTTTCCGTAAAGCCCACCGCTCTGTAAACCTTCTGTCGCAATGGCCACAAGCAAATGGTCTTTCTCCTCTATGACGTCTAGCATGACATCTCCAAGTTTCTTTATTCAAGAATCTGACATTTTTCAAAAAATAATATTAATAGTTTTGGTCTTGGTTACCAATAGTGTCAATAGAATAACAGATATGTCAGCTGTATAATGAAGAATTAACCGTCAAATTTCAGTCAGTTAGTAGTAGTTAAATGAAAACCTATCTTCATAATTAGTTCCTTGATTAAATATTCAACCAGGTCAAATTCTATATAATTTTGATAACATTTATGAAGATTACATGTGACCCATTACGTATTTCTAAACATTTCAAATAAATGAATAATAACCGATTATGAAGTCATGGTAAAATCCTTTGATAAGTTATATTATTAGTTTTAAAAATTATATGGGTAACAATAGTCGATTCCATTATTTTTCTTCCAAAATCTAACACTGTGAAAATCAGTTCATCATAAATAAATAATCAGATGCTGCTAAAATTATTGTTATGAAGCCTCACAAATGTTCAATCGTTAAATATGTATCGAATTATTAACCTTTTGCCGCAATCTTGACACTGCCACGGTCTTTCACCACTATGCCTTTGTAAATGCAAGCGATGCTGTGAAGAAGTAGTAAAACGGCGTGAACATAATGTACACGCATAAGGTTTTTCTCCTGTGTGGATACGCATGTGCTCTGCAAGGTTTCCATTTTGGCTGAAAGACTTTGAGCAGACTGAACATTTGTAGGGTTTTTGACCTGAAAATAAAATCAATTGAAGTAATTCATGTAACATGCTGTTATCATGTTTCATTTGTTATTCACATGTTAATATAATAGTAGGTGAAATATGAATGAAATTTTTAGAAGAAATATTATTACCGGAATGCCATCGCAGATGCAATGTAAGACTAGCCTTGTGGGCAAACGGCTGATTACATAATTCACAAACAAATTTCTTAACTCCCGTATGTGTTGGTTGGTGGTTCATTAAGTTTGCCTTTGTTTTAAAACTAGCATTACAAACCTGAAACAAAATCATTCATATTTAGCTATTTGGGCTCGAAAGCATTTTTTTTCAATTAATATTACATTTATAGATAATAGAAGTATGGAATTCTATTTTTTTTATTGAAGAACAGATAATAGATAATAGAATTTGAATGATTGAAAATAATAAATATTATTATAAATGGCACTGAAGCATATGAGAAATGCAGCTGCTATGGCTGTATTTGAGAAAGATGAAAAATCAGAATGGTGGCATTCGAGTGCAATATTAATATTGTTGTTGTTGCAAGGTTAATATTGTCATCATTCAAGCAAGTCACCAATCTTAAAAAAATCATTTTGAAATGTTCCAACTGAAAGATTGGAGATGAAGGAAAATTCAGAGTTTTGTTTTTAAATGTTTTTAATATTCAGATTTAAGAAACAGTTTACTAACTAAAGGACATTTTTACACTTCAGTTGACATACTTAAATCAAACTGCTTCTTTCGGGGTTGGTAACTTGCCTGAATGATGACAATATGAAACATGTATTAATAAAAAAATTTACATAGTAAAAAGTTATTTGATAGTGCCAAGCTCAATACACGCAGTCATCTCAATCAATTAATTGGAAAGGACCATTCGCTATTCTGCCGTGCTAAGTAAGAAGTACTGTGAGTCATTTGCCAAAATAAAGGATCGGGCTTTATTTAACCTTTTAGCATATTTGTATTCGACAAAAAAGTAGTTTGACAAAAATAATAAAATCGAATAAAACTGTGTGTTTTTTTGTTTTCGCTTACCAATTGATAATGTTATGCAGTGACAGTTGCAAGTAAAAAGGCAGTATGTATAATGTTTTATTGGATTTATATATTTTTTTAAATAACCTTTTAAATGGTTTCTATAAGTATAAATAGAATTTTTGTATTTTTGCTTAACATTGATATTGATGGTTTCCTTTTGTATAATAATATGTCACTATTTTATTGCTTACAATGACAATCTTAGTTTTATATTTACTTTCCAATATTGGCCAAATAAGGTCTGGGTTTGTTGTCTTTTCAAACATTTTAAACTGACGAATAATCCTTCCAAATCAAAAAAATCAGAAGCCAAGATTGCTTTCACAACAATTTTTCTCGAGTTTTCATTTTGAACAGCTTCAGTAAAATTGCTATTATCATAAATTTTCCTTTGTTGTTTTTAAATGACACTTAAGATTATTCGCTTGTTGTTCAACAATGCAAAATTATAAATAAAACAAAACACCAGAGTCGATTATCAATTAAACAATTAGGTAATTTATGGTAACTATCTATGGGTTTTCTTATACTATGATCGTAGATAAATCCAAATAAAAAGATATAATATCAAGTGAAATATTATAATTCATAGTATAATAATCGATTATTACTGAAACACATGTTTAAAATTTGAAAGTATCTGATACTTGAAATTGGCGGAAGAAATTAATGACATATTAAAAAGTAATATTAGCATCTAACTTCTTTTCACTTTCACTCAGTCACTTTTATATAAAGCTTACTTTGCGAGATCTATAAGAAGTTTACCCCTCTCGATCTTTATTTTTTATTCATCAAGATAGAGCTACTACAGCAACAATACCCAAAGTGAAGACAATGTTATTAGACATTGAAAGAACACCACTCAAATTTCAAAGTTATAGATCATAATTCCCAACAAGAAGAGTGAAAAATAGTGAAGCGAAAAATTTACCATAGAATGGTAGATGAAACACAGTATTTGAGCTGTGTTTTTATTTAGAGAAATAGATATACTGCTTTTTTATTTACAAACTGCGATATTTTCTTGAAAATGTTCAAAAAGATCTTGTGATAAATTATATAAATGATAAATTTTGCATTCTGACTTATGCAAAACGTAACAAATTTTACACTTTGGAACAATCCAACTTCACTTGAATTTTCATGATTTGTGTAATGATTGTGTTTTTACTTAGCAGGGCAGTATTGTAATAAGTTAAATTTTTAGTCACCATCCATAGTAAAGATGCAAAAAAAATATTATTTCTGTACCACTTTCTATTCTTTAAAAAAACGCTTCTTTTTAACTCTGAGTTACTAATGGCTACTCAGAGTTACACCAAAATAGATTTCTAAGTATCAATTGTATCACCTCTCATATCAACACAAAATATGCAAAATGCATGCATTGAACATAAGTCTCGTATCAAAAAAAAATTGTGGCACTTTTTTACTGCCATGAATATCAAAAAGTAACAAAGGAATGATAATAAATTCTCACCTTACAAATAAAAGGCCTAGAGTCAGAATGAACAAGCTGATGCCGCTGTAGTAATTGGCGATGTTTGAATGACCTACCACATTTATTGCACACAAAGCGACGACCATTGTTATGTTCAGTTTCTTTATGATAGATCACAGATGATGGATGGTTCAACACCTAAAAGTAAGTCCAATGCATATATAAAATTAGTTTCAAGACAACTTCCCATAAGACGACAACTATGCACAAGATAATTATTGCACACATATACAACTAACCACAGAGAAATATTATGACATTTTAAACTAAATTTACATAATTATAGTATGGATAGATTTATGTATTTTATTTTAAATAATATATATTTACAATATAAAAAAAATATGAAATTAATTAAGTCTGGACAGTCAGGCATGTGATATCCAACCATCTTTAACTTCCATAACTTGCAAAAAACACAAATTATTTCAATTAGCCATCTACTTCAAAAAACTAAGCTTAATCTTGCTCTTTTTTATAACCGTCAAACAACAAACTGATAGTTTAAACAAAATTTTCCAAGTTAAACTAGTATTGAGTATGCAGTATGCAAGCGGTCTTCATAGAAAAAAATCAGTTAATTAAAAATGGATGGATTTATTCAAAGCAGCTACGAGTGTGGAAGATTTAAAACTATGCAATAATAAACTAATGCATTTTTTGTACTCATAATCATGTTAACATTTTCGTTCCGAAAGTGGAATATATGGATCTCCGTAATATGTAGACATGTCTTGAAAGATTATTTTTCATGAGAATTGTTTCTTAGACAATTACTAAACCCAATGGGCATCCATCCTGCATTTTCCCTTTTTTTTTTTAAATTTTAAATTACGAGGCGGGTACGCTAACCTTTATGCTACTGGGGAAATATGTTCACGCTTATAAGCTAAAAACTCCAGCATAGCCAAGACAACATTGATAGCATATAAAATATTTTTATATTACAGCCAGAGCAACATTGTTTTATTTTTGCAAACTATCAAAAAAAAAAAAAGTCATTTTGCAAAAAAAATCAAACGATATTTGAGCTAAACATGCACTGTATTTCATCTGATGCTTAGCTAAACAATATCATACATAATTATGAAACGTTAAATATTTACCTTTCCACACTGATCACAAGCATATCCTCTTTCTGGTTTTGGGAAGTGTACCAGGAGATGTTGCTTCAATGTTACTTGGTAAGGAAAGGATTTATCGCAATATTCACATTTAAACGGCTTATGACCAAGATGAGCAGCCTGAAAATTATAATTCTCACTATAGGTCAACTTAATTACAAGGAATGATTCAATTTTACTCAGATAGTTATTGCTACTAGACTCAATATATCCATAAAAATATGTCTTCATCTTACTTTCATATGAACTTCACAGCTTTGTTTTGAGTTGAACATTTTCCCACAATGTGGACATCTAAATTTAGTATGTGTGGATGTTTTTACAGGTATAATGTCACTAGTGCCAAGGTCCGGTTTTGGCTGAATTTCCTCAATACCTAGAAATCACAATAAGTACCGTGTACTATTGTTGACATTTATTTATCAATGGTTATTAGAAAAAACAAAGAAAACTCAATTGAATATTCATGACTATGACATTATAAGTCAAATATATCGGCCCCATAGAATAGGTTTAGATATGATAGTATTTTGTTAATATTACAATTCCATATAAAATAAAAAGGGAATATGACAAAAACATGTGACATCAACAAATTGATAAATAAAATTGCCTAGAATCAAAATAAGAACGTTAATAAATCAACTCCATACCGTTGTTAACAGACACTTCAAGAGGTGGAGACTGTTGAGCTTCACTGATTACATTCTGCTCAGGGTCTATCATAGAATTTAGTTCACCTGCATTCCCATTCATTTCTCCATCAGTTACCTCAGCAGTCAATGGACCTATTACTTCTTCATCTTCAATTCCCAATTGATTGATCTCTTCACTTTTTGATGGAGTTGAATTTATCTGGATAAACAAATAGTAATCAAAACGCAGAATTCTGTTAGGAATTGTTGAAAGGTAATCAGTTCATTGTAATAATTAATATGACGAATAATTGCTAGAATAAATAAACTCTAAGATAAAGCTAAAACTGATGAATCTCATTAAACAAGATAAGAATTATGATTATTGTTTATTGATTCTAAGATGCCATCAATAATGACAAAAAATTTGTTGGGGGCACAAGCAATTAAAACAAACATAAATGTTCATTACATTTCACAGACTATAATTTTTATTTAGTGTGTGATTCTTCCAAATTACAACGATTCATAGTTTATTTCGTATGATTTAGATACAATAATTGTAAGATATATTATTTAAAAATTTTATAGTCCTCTAAACAT